>JAXIUW010204731.1:0-19196 GCA_035591015.1 Cephalothrix simula
AAAAACCACCCCACCCCCACCCCCATATGTGTATGTCAATTTTTTCCATGACCCCCTCGCTCTAGGGGCAATTTTATGGCATTTTATGGCCATAATTTTTCTGCTAGTACAGAAGCAGTAAATAAAGATCTGCAAATTGTATGCTTTTAAATTGAATTTGTAGCTTTTGATTGCTGTCTTCCTCATAGCAGCTAAGCAATGCAATATAAAGAGATCAAAATATCTAAACTTTAATGCTATTGAATTCAAAGGACCTAACACAAGATAAGATAATAGGAATCATGCCTCACCTACGTTCGAAAAAATAAAAAGTGTCCTGATACACATTCCATTCTATTGGAATCGAACTTTTTGTCATTGACGAAAAAAATAATATGTTTGCAGCAGTATATCTGATGTTGAATATGTGTGTACACAAAAGTATACCTGATATGTTAAAAGCTATTATGCAACGACAGCCAAAAGATCGAGTTGCAACTAATGTGCTTGATATATTTTTTATTGCTCTACAGTAGGCCTTATGTTATTATAATGGATTATCATATCATGTTATAAGTTGTTGGAATGTGGCAAAGGTAGAGACCCAATGCATAATATAATAATTGTTGCATCATAACATTGCATTGCAATCTTTTCAAACTCAAAACAAATAGAAATTATTACTATATGAATAACGAGTCTTCTGCAATGAACATGATGGTCAAGTTCGAGAAAATCTCAAACATTCGACAGTTATTTCTATCCGAGTAACCGATAGGGCGATATAAACATATTTTCGTTCGTAAAAAATATGCTTCCGGCCGCGTGTGAATAAGTTCAGTGCACTTGGTCCTGAGTGCTTTACTCTCATATAAAAGACTTGATTTCAACTTCAGATTTTGGAGTTTCTTTAGAACAAAGTCTAAATCAAAATTTGTAGACGGTATGCATGATTCTCAAGCATGACTGCATTTTCTTACAATGTTCGATCAAGCTATTAGCATAAATTTACGAGAAGATTTAATGTAATATGTCAATATTTCCAGACGGCTTAGCTTGACAGGTATACCAATTTAGGTGACACAAAAGCATGACTATGAAAGATAATATATATTTAAAGATAATAATGTTCTTATATTATTGAAAATAATGTTATATTAATCATGAATTAGCTGTAAAAATGGATATTTCCTCGCTCCAAATATTAACATGGTAGCCATTTTATTCAACCAAAAAACCTTGAAACCTTACTACAAACAGTTCCTTTTTTGGTAACGAATTGCAAATATGAGACGTCACCAAACGTCACTTAATTATTAAATTTAAACCAATCAAATATCATAATCGGTCCATGCACGCTTTATGAATGAGTCTAAACATTGTAAAATAGAGTTAAATTCAGCTCCAAAGAAACCATGCTTCTCTCTTTTTTTCTTTTACATTAAGAGAGTATGGGGATACTAGCGACCAGCTTTTATTAGAAATCTTTATTTTCCTTCCTTCTTTATCTAAATGTACATACCGGAAACTGAATGTTGGGCAATAGTGGGCATACCCTTACAAATGCATTCTTTCTAAAGGCAGATTTTATATAATATTTCATGAATTTGATCAATTTAAAGGGGTCTCGTTAGTGGAAAAATCGACAGTTCCAACTCTGGAAAAATCACGGATGGCAAGGAGAGGGTCCAGGCTATTCGTCCATTGAACTCGGATAGAAATAGGTGTCGAATGTTTGAGACCGTCCCTTAGGTGCGGAGGATTACCCATATTACCCATCGTCTTGTGGTAAGCCCTTTATTTATACATTTATTTAGGTTTTAAAAGTACTAGGAAAAATGGATCCGTAAAATTTTGGGATCTCATAGAAGGGCATTGGTATAACCCGTAACATTTTTGGAAAGAGCATGAAAAGTTACACACCATGGGAGGAATCTTAAATTTTTTTTGCCCCGCCTGGTGGAATGTGGTGGCACAAAATGTGCGAAAAATAGGAAAATAAGACTAAATCTTTCAGTGCTCGTAAGGAAACACTTCGACTCGTTCGGGTTGGACTAGAACTAGCTACAAAAGGTTGTTTTGCGTATCAATCATATCAAAACGACGCAAATGGGGTCAGTCAAAGTCATATGATCACATATGAAACTTGAAATAAATTCAGATTTGACAATTTTGCGCCTAGGAACCCGATTTTTGGCTCATTAAGTATGGTTGATATGCCAAACAACCTTTTGTAGCTAGCTTTGGTCGAACCTGAATGATGCGGGCTAATCTTCTTAAATTTTACAGTGCCTCGTCCAATTTTTTCATCCATTTTTGTACATGTACCACCACTTCTACCACGTTGTACTGTTAAATTCATGATCATTATCCACTGCTTCTAAATATATGATTTATACACAACTTCAATATTTTAAACTGTATAAGATTTTTTGTATAAGCAGAAAAATATCTGTATATTGAAATATTTTGAAAGCATTTTCAAAAAAAGTAAAGCAAATATTGAAAAGTAGTTGGTAAATTAACATATAAAGTCTTTACCTAATTTTATCATTATTAACTCATTTTTAGCAAAATTGAACATAGTTATAACATAATTATAAGGAAATTATATTAGAATTAGAAAGTTATAAAATTTTGTAAATAACACTTTACCTTTTAAGAAAAAATACTAGTTGATTGAAGGTTTATTCATGAAAAATTTTCATTTCTTATCAAAATTTTACTTCAAATTGGTGAATCATAAAACCTTCACTTCAACTTTATAATAACTTATATACTTACCTCTCAGATGGTCACATTAAAACATCATGACCAACTGAATAATTGGAACATACTTACAACATCCAGCTCCAGGGAAAGTGTGTAGGACATACATTATTCATACCCCATCGATGTGTCACACAAGATTGAAAACTCCCGTTTGGTGTGTGTTTTGTGTGTATAGAAAGAGGGTTGTACAGAGACATAGAGAGGAGTTTGTACAGCATAAGGAGATGACAGAGAGGACAAAGGAGGGGGAGTTTTACCACGTGGTGCCAGCAATACCCCTGCCCCATCAAACACCATTGTCTGGTCTTTCGCCATGAAAACTCTCATGTTTTGAGTACAAAAACGTGCTCGTTAGTATTTTTAAATGAGCTGGCATGGCACCAAGAGCGCCGCGTTGAAATTTAGTAAAACACACTACGCCATGGTTAAATTATGTTTAGAAAATAAGTGAAATGTTAGCAAGATTTAAGGAATTTAAGGAAAGGTTAGCAAAATCCAACAGATTGGAAAAGAAATCTGAAGTATTTCTTCTTTTCAATGAAGTCATTTATACTTCTCGTTATTGCCATGCTTGAGTTTATTTAATAATTTAGGAAATGCAAAAATTACATATGTGACTTTTTATTATGTTAAGCATTTATAATTATATTTACTTTTACTTTTCAAAATATATACAACACCAACATTTAATTTTTTGAAAAAAAAATTGTTCTATATATTATATATACATCAGAACACATGCTAAATGTGGAATATTTAAAATATATTAAACTAAAAGGGCCATAATATAACATTTCAATGAGAGTGACCTCTGCAAGTATTAAATGTAATTTTTTTATATTCCTGAAAACTAAATTTTATGTAAGATTATTTTTAAAGATAAGTATAATGTATGCTTAAGAATATATTTTAAGTTAAGATGTGTTTTATAAATTTTTTTATGCATTAGCATTTTATTTCATATGTATGGTTTCTTTGTTAAAATATCAAAAAGAGAATATTTTTAATTTTCCAAAACATCTAACATTTTAGTAATTAAAATAAACAAATTTTCTTTGATTGTGATTTTGACTCCATTGAAAGAGAAGAGTATCTTTTACCATAACCAAGTCAAGATACATGCTAATCATATTCTCATCTCATTCAGGTGGATTTTTTTTAAGTTTTTAAAATTTTTAAATGTTATACCGTATAGAGAAGCAACATGCAAACTTAATTTCATGTTACATCATATTCTCTCATTTATGCATGATAAAATTGAAAGGAATAACGGGAAATAATGATTAATAATTTTCAATGTTATTGAGAATAGGTTAGTGCACTTTGAAAGTTTCTTCATGCATAAGAATAATCAAGAGGCATAAAAAGGCATAGCCGAGTGATTATTCTTATGCATCATGAAGTAACTTTTTAACGTGCTCTGATATCTTTAGAGCACCCTTGCGTGACTTTACCTCAATAATTTTCTTAAAAATTAAGAAATGTTCATAGACAAAAGAGAAGTCACCGTGATGGTGCTCTAACAATTCTATAATGAATTATTATATGTGGTTTTAAAACGTTTCATTAACAAATGAGAGAATATTAAAGTTTAAGCATCTAGTTATCATGCAAACCGTTTAGAATAAATAAGGTTGGTTCCAAATATATATATATATATGTATATATTAGTTTAGGATTTCCAACTAAATTAAGAATTTATCTATTAGAAGAAAAATCTATCTAAAATAAATAGTTTGATACGTTTTAAAGCATAAATATTTCCTTTTAGCTGCATTCAGTATTTTATTATTACTTATCTTGATTATTTCTTTTCTGAATATCTGATGTAACACTCTTTTTTCCATTTTAAATAAATCAGATATTTCCTTTTCAAATATTTTTATTTGATTGAAATAATAGACTTAAGTTTTAGTTAAATTTTGTCATATTAAATAATTTCTGGCACCCTTTGAATGCTTCAAGGTAGCTCAACAAATAAGCAAGATAGATAAAAGATTTTTTAAACAATATTAAAGGTAGAAAGAGTGATACACTGCCAACGACTTCTTTATAAACTAAATAAAACCAAAGTACACATCAATCTATTAATTTTTAAATTATTTTGAAGTAATTTTGGACATAGCTGATAGCATAATTGATTATCTTAGCAGTTTATGGTTTTTCTATTAAAATTACTTTAGTCATTATTATATTAAAATTGATGTTTACTTCAAAATCTCCATGAATAAAGATTATTTTCAATATAGAGAGATGGGAAGGATTTAAAAATTAAAATTTAAAATTTTAGGGTTTAGAATATTTTATAGTTTTTTTTTTAAATTTAGGACTTTGTTTGGACTAACTAATGGCGTGATTGAAATAAACGCCCTCTTCTGTTGACACCAGGCGGGAGATTCATTGCTTGCAGGCAATATTATTTAAAATGTATGGAATCCCAAGTTGGAACTCGATTTATAAGTATGCAAGGTATTGAATAAAAAGACCAATATTAAAATTCAAAACTAAATTGAAGAAATAATCCAAAACTGAATTTAAAATAAGAGGTTATCATATTTAATATGATATAATTAAGCCATATACCATGGTTTTAAATTTTAAGAAATCACCATTTCAATTTCATCTGTGCAAAAATAGTGTAAAGACAAAATATAATCGGTCTTTTTTGTGGAGAATTTAGTCAGCTGGCAGTCCCACGAGTGATTAGAAGGTTAACAACAACACTGGGCACAGCTGGGCACAGAGGAAATTGAGCACAATGTGCTCAATATGCAGAGATATAACTAAACGCAAGCACAAGCGCTGAGTAAAAAGCAGATCCCAAACGACATGCTAAAGTAAAGTGTCATAATTAATGCAAACTGATTACTGGGATATTTGTAATCAAGTAACCAGTAATCTAGAGTGAGCAATACCAACTGCACAGTATAGCATTAGGTTTTATCATTCGCACAGAACAGTGTAAAGGGTACTGAAAAGTACGAACAATAAATCCAAGTGAATATTACTATAGCACGTGAAGATAGTAGTGGCTCGTCTATAGACCATCCTGCTAAATGAAAGAATATTTAAAATGTAATTTAAGAGCAGATTTATGTTTTGCATTAATTATGATCCTTTGATGTATAAATGCTAGAGCAAGCAAATTAATGTTCAGTGTCCCCATGGCGGAGTAGATTCTGTGAATTTGATGGGGCATGGCCTCACCTATTAACGGTACTGCATCGGATGTCGGGGGCATTGTTTCTGCAACCAGCAGTAAAAACACGGTCAGGGACAACAGGATAGTAACACCTGTAAAGATACAAATTTGAAACAAACATTTATACCATTTGTATTTTGAAATAGGAATAAAAATGCAATATTATGTATTTCAAAAATCAGTTTTCACATTTTAGATATTGTTCTATTATTATAATTCATTTTGTTCTTTACTCATTTAAAAAACAGTGGCATTACACTGTGTCTTATATTTAATGAATAGCTTTTGATTAAGATGGGCAACTAAGGATATTATTTTAAAATTTTAGAAAAAATAATCTAGCAAATTAGTTACTCAGCCTTTCGGCTCAAGCTAATACAGAAGGCTATGCTTAAACAAAAATTTAGATAACTTATTGAAGAGAAGCAATTTATATACAAAATCTAAGATATTTGGCTTGCTTTAGATTATTATAGAAATTAAGAAAACAAAATGAAATCATTGTAAAAGTATAATGCAATTCAAAATGATGATTAAAACTGTGTTCGGAAATGCACACATGAATCTAGTTATAAAGCAAAGCCGTCAGTGTCTTTTCAGTCTTTATCTTGAGCATCTGACTGGAACAATAGTTTGTAAAACATTCCCTTTTATTTCAATAATATATTTCATTTACTAAAATATCAAAAGGTGCATCCATGTTGTTTTGATTTTGGTTAGTCAAAGGATCCTTGCAATAATTTTTGTACCTAATCTTTATGTTATTAAAATTTCAGGAATTAACTTAAGCTTTAAGCAATCGTATACATAATTTGGTTTGGTTGTTTTCTTCAGGAACATTTATATTGGCATTTAATATGCAAAATACTGATTTATGAAATAACTGCAACTTTGAATGTGCGTTTAGTGTATTATCATATTACTATGTGACATATGGCTTATCAAATTCGACTAGGCTCACATCATTGATATTAATTTTATAACCACATGAAAGGTATAATATTAAGTTACCAACTTCAAACTAAATGCCTTATATTTGAAAAAAACACTTATCATTATTTTAATTAATTATTCCGACAATACTTCTGGAAAAGTTTTTCTGGATAAGCTTGCCTCATACAGATGAATTTTTGAGAAATCACATGACGCCTTTCGAAAATCTGCTGGTAACGGAATCCTGGTAAATGTTTTAATCTGCTTTCTTGCAACTAATTTTAAAGTACAATTACTTGTTTGGTACCTATATGTATTACAGATTACAAGGCTTATATTTTAATTTACTGTTCACCATTTTTACCAATTACGGAACATAAACCTCAATGTAAGTAATTAAAACACAAACACTTGGAATATTCAAATGTTCAATCTTTAATTCTTCCTATTTATTTCAGATAGTCCCCATGACCGTTAAAAAAATATAGGGTCACACTCTAGTAAGATAAGTGACCCCAAAAAATTGCAGCCTTCTAAAAAATTGTGAATATACAGTATATGTAGCTCAATATGACTCAAATAAATAAGCCGGTCATTATAGTATTAGTTTACTTCAGAAAACTAATATCTCAACAATTTCCATGTTTCGATATCTAGTTTCCGTTATAAGAGGGTCGGCGGCCATATTGAATCTATATATAACCCCTGATTTGCTCCTATATAAAGGTAGTAAAAACCGAAATACCGAAATACCGTGGTGTTAAAGACATTTAGACTTAATAAAATTATTGCGTCACAATATGGAAAAAAATTAAATTCATATTATAAAGTTAGAGAAAGTTAATTTTTTGGTGTGCTTTGGTTTACTACTTCTTCCAAATTTTGTCACTTAATGCAACTTATTTAAGTTTCAGTGTACGAAAATCTAATTTATTCAATTCAGAAATTCAATAAATTACATCATGAATTGGGACACCAGTTCACCAGCTGCGGACTAAATTACAAATTAAATTGTAAAATGGAAGATGTAAAATTATGAAATAGGGCAAGGTATTTAGAATCAATGAAGCATATAATTATCCTATTTTTGTTTTTCAAAACTAATGAAAGGTATATTTTAAATCTCTCCAGAACGAAAACAAAAGCTTTGCAATCTTTCAAAGCATTATGGGATTCAAAATGGCCGTTACCCCCGCTTATGCAGATAGACCGTTGGTTATTGCACACACATGGGGGGTATAAACCACTGTCTTTTAAAATAGACTATTATAGCATTTAACTGATTTAGAGATCCCTAAATTCAAGGTTTGGCATATCGTAGATGAATACTTTGAAAAAATACTGTCAAAAACTATTGTACACTATCATACAGATACTTAACGGTTGAGCAATATGATATAAGTTATTTTCAATATTTTAAGGGATAAACAATCATAAAACAATCATCAAATTTCTTCTGTAGAATAGGCCTACTGTAATTAAGGGCATCTTTGTGTGCGTTTTACTTCTAGTGGGTTCAAATCACTACAATTTTTAAATGAATAATTAACTTTTTTATTTTTGAAAAGGACATTGGAAACATGTAGTATGTAAATGGATATGTGAATTTCCTTTTCAAATTTCAATTTTTATCCGGTTTACAAAAATGTCTATTGGGCATTACCAAAGTTTTTAATTTCAAAATTAATTTTATAAACAAAGACTAATTATATTTAACTTTAATCAAAATTGTTTTTCTAACATATTTATTTTCAACTAAGATTAGAGGAGTTGGTAACTAAATACTATACCTTTCATATCCAGTTCAGGTTTAAATCCAGATTTAGATTAAAATTTTTTTTTTCAAAATTTTCATTTGTAACGATTGTGTAATCATATTCTGCTCCAGCAAATTATTTCAACTAATTTTCATTGCTTTCTGCAGCAAAATCATTTTGTCAATTACAAAATCATTACGGCATCGCTATGACTAAAGTCATTACAATATGAAATTTGAACTCTTACTTTTAGCTATTTTCCTTTAAGGCTGGATAATTTTATCTCTTAACACTTAACACTGGGATATTAATCCATATAGATATCCATATAGATATGTGCTTGGAAGTTTTCAAAAGCTTTTCTGAAGACAGTTGTTTTAAATCATAATTTGAATAGCATTTCCATACAAAATGACTCTGTTCACCATTTTATGGGGGACTGGTTTTCTGTCCTATGGAATGTATACACAAATGATATCATAGACTAACAGTAAGTTAGGTAATAACTGAGACTGTTAACCAGTCAACCAAAGCAAAATGAAAACAACCAGAATTACTTGGACTGTCAAATTATTATTCTTCTGGGCACTTATAATGACATTTTCACTTTTGAGGATGTATATATGGATTAATATCCCAGTGTTAACAGATAAAATTATTCAGCCTTAAAAGGAAAAAAACCAAAAGTAAGTGTTCAAATTTCATATTGTAATGACTGTAATCGAAGCAGATCCATTTCTTTTGAGCTTGAATAAAGATTGTACCATTTTATTTTAAAATGTCATTTTGATTATAACATCTGATATTAATAAATTGTAATTATTTTAGAACAAATAATTATTTAAGACAAATCAACAACAAAAAAATTTAAAGTTTAACAGATGATTTTACAAAAAATTTGAAATTTGTTATCTAATTTTTAAATTTTAGAGTAGGCTACAAGGTAACTGTAACAATAAACAGTGTTCTGTTTATTTTCTTTACGTACAATATATGTAAATGAAAGGCTATGAGTAAAAAATCTTATAATGGTCAACTTATTCATGCAAAGCATTGTTCGAAATAAAACAGTACATTTATCGTGTACCTTTTCAATTTGGTATGAATGGATCATTATTAGCATGAGATTATGTATTTTAATTTATAAGCAGTATTACATAATGGTAGGGAATGATTGGCCTTCTGATATTTATCTTTTATAAAACAATAATCTTTCACTTAATTATTAATAAATATAACCCCTAAAATTTACATGACATGAATAAAAAAAACTGAAGTAAGATTAAATTTTTAAAAATAAATTTGTTTATAATTAAATGTGAGCCTTGTCCAAAAAAGTTTATAACTAAGTTCGTCGAAATTAATCGAAAGCTACAAAGAACACCATTGCATAATATATTGTAATTCTGAAATAAAATATATATTTAACGTGAAGATTATATAATTCAAAATATGTTTCACAGCATGATTTGGTTAATACTAAGAAAAACTAGTACTAAATTCCTATTATTCATCAAAAAATTGTTTCAGCTAACTATAACTTGCACTACTAAATCATATTTTCATCGGTACAATTGACATAAACGGCACTTATTTATTAGTTACATTAATAATATTTCTATATTTTTTTGATACTTAGCCATTACATATTCATTCCGTTTACATTTCCCTGCAATGCAGTTCTATATTTCCAAACTCTTCATTATTGCAAAAATATTGAAATTTATAAATTATTAAAAGAAGGATTATAATTAAAACCATTAGAAATATTTCAGAATAAACCCTGCAATATATAAAAATATATATAATATTAGTAACTTCGATTCATGACTTCGATGATGTATGACCTTTAAAAGAAAAGAATAATTTAATTCCATATAATGGTGACCTGTTAAATAAATTTTGAAATTAAAGTGAAAAGAAAAGAAGAAAGGAAGATACTCCTATTAAAAATAAAAGAATTGGATGTTAAGGAAGCTGCTTTTAGGCTATAGACTTTGGGTAGGGCAAAGTAAAAATAAAAAAGAAGAAATGAAAAGGTATAAAAGCAGGTGAAGATCTATGTTATAAATTCTATAAGTGTCAGGCATCCCTGTATGTTTATTTTTTTATAATTTTTGTTCTTATTAGTCCATTGACTGTGAACATGCGGAAACAAGCGTGATTTCTGTGCATTCTAATATAAGCGGTATAAATGCACAGTTTTAATTTTTAATTTTTGTTTTAGTTCATTTTTCAGTAGACTTGTTAGTACATTTTACATCACAAAACACGCCTGAACAACAAACTAAAGAAGATTAGATCGTTCTATTCTAAATGCACACCAGTACCTACCTAGCGAGATCTTCTCTCCCGCATCGGGCGGTAAAGTGAAGGTCAAAAGTGCCATTGATGATATCAAAACACATGGAATAATCAAGTTAAATCCATAATAGAGAGTTCTTCGTCGAATGTGTATTGTAAATTCTATATCAAAGTATGGCTCTGGACAGCAGTCATATTTAAATACATTGCGTTTAGCAGGGACACCTAAAACAAAGAAAATGGAAAGAAACAATCAAAGGAAAAATAAAGAAGGTATTAAGTGGTTTGATAACCTACCAAACGTGAGTTTCTCTCCTGCGTCCGGGGGTATGAGGAAACTGAGTAGGCACATAGCAGACAGCAATAGACACGGAACTATCAAGTTAGAGGCATAGTACAGCTTTCTGCGCCGTATGTGAAGTGTAAAGACTAAATCAAAGTATGGCTCAGGGCAACATTCGTATTTGAAGATATTCCTCTTTGCCGGTAAACCTAGAAAAGAATAGATTTTGTATGAAAACCATTCTAAAATGTGCTACTATTGACTATGATCTACATGTGCGATTTCTGTCATGTTCTGGGAGGCAGGGGAGAAATCGATGAGAACCACTGATATTTAGAAATCTACAACATGCGGTTGTGCAAAATTCCAATTCTTAAATAGTTATTCATGTTAACATCAAAAGCATTTATTTTTAGCTTCATAAATGAAAAGATTAATAGCTACATAACATTGCTATTTTAGAAACTAAAAACCTAAAAACAATTTAGTAAAATTACACGTAAGATACACAAATACTCCAATAATACCCAGTGACGTAACGAATGACACGAATGCCCTTTTGAGCCATCTTCGTATATTAAAGCAAGAGTTGGTGTTAATTGTCATGCAAAAGTTACTAGCATAACAACAAGTTTTGTTGTATTGATGGTGTTTTCCAAGTTATATTTTAAGCTTTAGAGCATAATGAGCCTGCTTTATAAACGTTATGCCACTGTTAAAAAAGAAGAAGCACACCGTAAATTAAAAACAAAATTACAATAGACCTCTTAAAAACTGACATTAGCACACCAAAATTTGTACCATCACCATTATTAGTAAAAATCCGATTAGCCATTAGTGCTTTATTCTTTTGCATAAATTTAATTGTATCAGATTGATCTAAATATTTTTCTATGCAAAAGTTATTATTATTATTTTAATGTTCTAATTGGCTTTTGTTATAACTAACCCTATATGGACCTGACGTTAGAGCTATGCTCACTATTATTGTGTAGGCATCAATCAGATTGCAATCAGAAAATGTATATTTTCTGTTCACTTAATTAAGTATTTGAGCATGAATACTTTTTGAGCATGAATACTTTTTTTTGTATTTATACAATTTTTTAGCAGATCGTTTTAAAAGATTGAAAGATCACTTTACCATAAATACCAAAAATAATTATATATGCAGAAGAGATTGAACACAGAGCTGCTCTTTCGAACCAGTCTAAATAGGGGTAAAGTAGGTCTTTATTTTTGAAGTATCGGAAGAGAAAAAGGCAACATTTTCAGCTTTTATGATATAACAGGTTTCTTACTAATATTCCTCAGAATGTTAATATGATTTAAAAATATTAAGGGGGGGGGGTATAGGTTAATTTTGCCCCAAAACGAAGTGGCATGATTTAGTGGCATGTTTATTGAAAACATTTACATAAGAAGTTTTATACATATTAAGGAAGACAAATTATAAGATTTTTTAACAAAATTTAGTCAGGAATGTTGATTTTGAAAAACTAGGTCAAACATGCCACTTTTGACCTAGTTTTTCAAAATCACTTTCCTGAATAAATTTTGGGAAAACTCTTACAGTTATTCTTCCTTGACATGTATAGAATATTTAGGTTATAAAATTGTTTCCAATACCAGTCACTATGTTTTGAAGAAAAAATTCACCTATGTATCCCCTTAAAATACAGATAAAGCATTCAGTAACAAAGATGCAAGCAATTACAACATGAAAATTGATACATCTAAAACTTTTTTCTACCATGACAAGAAAAGTTTTTTATCCTGATGTGTCCATAATACCAAAACTTGAGCCCGTGCTACCTGGCCTTTACTTGTCATAGGATATTTTAATTCATCATTTGAATTATTTGATTGATAATTTCCTAATATTTCACACTGAACCCTCAGCTGCCTAGGGGGTCCAAATGGACCCCCTACAACTTTTTTTAGAGTTGAGATATGGCCTCAAAATTATAGCCATTCCTAATTGAAGTTGAAAACAATTGGACTTTCAATAGAGTGGTCAATTCTAAAGAGAGCTTTTTGGTTTTGTGTGAATGAGTAAGCATAGAAAAGGGTCTTACTAGGGGAAAAGTCGCAGCATCTTATCTATAACCATTTTGGAGTTATAAAAGTTTTTTATGACGTCATAGGATATTTTAATTCATCATTTGAATTATTTGATTGATAATTTCCTAATATTTCACACTGAAATCTGTGCGACGCAGGCCTAAAATACATAATTCCCCATAATTCCTTAAGTAATTGGGATATTTTGATCAAATTTTGGATTTAGACTTCTCTCGGGCATACCTTTCAACAAAATAAAAAAATCCACTTCCTAGCTCAAAAATAAAAATTTTTATTTTTTGCATAGTTGGTTTTCCGGACCCCGAAGGCTGACAAAATGTGAAAAACCCCTTATTAAAAATTTTTTGACTTATTTGCATTTGCCATTTTAAATAGTATTCCGCCCCGATCTGTGAAAATTTTGCCGTATAACTTTGCTTGGATGTTAAAAATTAAATTTATGATCTGCTAACATTCCAGATAGGCTTCAATCAGCGATGACGACATAATCATGTGACCTCTTCTAAACCTAATGTCAAATTTCAAGCATTCTTAGAAACTACTTTTATGCCAAAAATTTGGCCCAAGATTTCTGAAACTTTTCGGGGGGTCTGTCTAGACTCCCCTTGGTCACTAAAGGGACCACTTTTAGCCTGGGCGGCAGAGGGTTAAATGAAAAAGTAGTTAGAGGTCTGTGAATTATTGATTTTCAGTGCACACATGGTGATTATAAATATTGCAAAAGTAAACTTATTTATTAAGACACTTGATTGGGGGTGCTTCAAAAGAGGGGTATTTGGGTTTTTCTTCAGTTTGATCTAAGTCAAATTGTCGAGATCACTTGTTGACGGAGATCCCCATCTCATCACGAGCAGACAACACTATCCCACGTAATATTTTTTACATTTAATCAAATATAAAAATTAATGGTATTTTATGGAATATTTATATTTCAATTGTATTGATATTTCACATCCCTCATTATTTTTTCGACTTTTTGTGCATACATATGAGTCAAGTAAACTTGAACTACCTTAACCAGAAAT
Organism: Cephalothrix simula; assembly: GCA_035591015.1. NCBI lineage: Eukaryota > Metazoa > Nemertea > Palaeonemertea > Archinemertea > Cephalotrichidae > Cephalothrix > Cephalothrix simula. The sequence goes on from JAXIUW010204731.1 coordinate 14,341, forward strand.
TTGGTTTCAGCAAACGAGGATTTATTCTAAGTTAATTTTGAACTACCTTAACCGTTAGTGGATAATGTAAAATTTGGTTTTAGCAAACGAGGCTTTCTTCTAAAATAAGTTCAAGACGTTGGAGAAAACTTAGGATTTCGTTAATAATTTTAAACAGAGAAAGAACCCTGTTAATGCTGAAATAAAGGTTTCTCCCACTCATTTGTAATGTACCATTGCACTTTTATGAAGTAAAAAAAGAAGGAAGGAATCGAAATGGGAGGACGTTCCACCAACCTATCAGATCCCACTCTCCGTTTTTAACAAATGTTGATGTGTCTCCTTCATTGCTAACTAATTGTAGATCGATCTTAGACCCATCATATGTCCATGATCCGAATTTCATTTTACACCTTTGATCATCAAAGGGAAACCATCGGATATTAATTTTACATGTGCTTTTAAACATCCCCGGTGGGATATAACTTATAGCTCCATCATTAGTTATAACTACATTTACTGGATATGTGCCATCAAATTTTTCATCAGCACTGGAAATAAAACAATTGCATATTATGTGACAGCAACCATAAGAAACAAACCTATTAGATCCCATTCTCCGTTCTTAGTATATGTTGAGATATCACCTCCTTCGCCCTCAGTCCCAGTTTTCAGCACTAAATTTATTTTTGTGCCGTCATGGGTCCATGATCCAAATTTCATATTACATCTTTGGTCATCGAATGGAAACCATTTAATATTTATTTTGCAAGTGCTTTTGAAAATTCCAGGCGGTATGTATTCAATTTCTCCTGTATTTTGAATAACAACATTAACTGGAAAGGTACCGTCAAATTTTTCATCAGCACTGTAATAAAGAGATAGATAAAAAGCTAAAGGTAAAGAATCAACGAAAAGTATCAACCAAGCATACACATTCATAGTTTCCCACATAAGATTATCTGTTTCATACTTAAATATTTCCTATGATGAGGTGCTTAATCCTCTGATGAGGTGCTAAATCCTCTATTTTTTAGTAACTTTAACTTAATTCAGCACAGTTTCAAAGTATTTGAGTTAAGAAAAGATAATCTTATGCAAATTTATGTGATACAGGCAATCAAATTCAGTTGATTGAACACTAAAATGATGAATCTCTTAACTTTTTTTAAAAAATACATTATGAGTGCATTAACTTGTTTGACTTTTATAATATATTTTTATTGTTTGATTGCCTGTATTAGCCTGAAACACACCTTTAGGAACTCGAAAAGAAATAGGTATAACGGTCATTTAAATATTGAAAATTATTTGAAAGACTATAAAGAGGAAAAAATATATAAAGCCAAATAAATTAAACCTTAATAATTCGAAGCCTATACCTTGAAAATCCTGTACCGATGTGTTCAAGCAGTAAGCACTGCATATCCTTATGAATTAAAAGTCTTACGATTATCTGAGACCAAATATTGCTTTGAACTTTGAGATATGTATTTTATTGTTAGCAAATCAACCTCATTAAAGCCCAATGAATGTGTGGCAGTGAAATTTATTTCACGAAGCAATACCTACATTTTCTCCATAAATATTTCGCAAACTAGAACCTCAAAATATTCTGATAAAGTTGGTGGCATTTAATTAAGTTAGTTGCTATTAATTAAATTATTGTTAATATTTATACAATTTTAGCTTAATATTTATACAAATTTAACATTAGGTGAAGAAAAAAAATTAAAATGAAACGTTCAACTTCTAATTCCTTATTCATGAGGTTGTTTTCCTAAATATAATCCTACAATAGCTACTAAACAAATTCAAATAAATCTTTTAATTGCAGATATCTAGCTATTTGTTAATTATTCCATGTAATAAGGGATAATCTATAGTTCTAATTTTCTGACAAACACTAATTGATAAAAAAATTTGCCACCCTTAAAATATTTCTATATTTAAAGTATGAAGATTCACATTTAAAACAATATTTAGTTGAAGACCCTTTAGATTTAAGTGCAGTGGTGCAAGTTGTACTTTTAAAGAAAATTACTTTCATACTTTACAATGAATTTAATAAAGACGTCATGCAAATTTATTTATTTAAAATCTTTTTCTTGTTGAATGAGAAAGCAATTTTTTTAATTCATGCAGAGCAAAAAAATAAAGGGTTGCATATAGAGAAGGTAATGGAATTTAAAATTGAATAAAGAAAAACATTAATTAAGAAAATATTTAAAAAGACACTTTACTAAGAAAGGAGAATCAGGATCAAAAGTTGTGCAGTGTATCCAAATTTGTTTGTTTTTCATTGTAATAAAAGAGAAAATTATTCATTATATTTATTCAAAATTTAAATTAGTTATAATGGTACATTTATAAAGCATCAATGCACAAGGCCATACAGATTAATGACATTATTTTAGTCATATCATGAATTCAAAATTACATGTAATTACTGAGTAAAAATAGTTTACTTTGTTTGAATAATGCCAAAAAATAAATCCTTACATGCTTAATATTAGTTTGTATTAAAATGCATGGTCTTGAAATTATGCATAGAAGTTGAACGTTATTTTAAGTTTAGTTTATTTCTTTATTTCCCATTAATTCTAACTTAAAAAAATCCCAAAAGCTGCAAAATTATTATTTTAAAATATTATATTAAAATTATTATCTTTTTTAAAGATATCCACCACAAAATATATTTTTGATACATTGTACTGAAAATGTCTTACATTTCCACTCTTTTTTGCTTTAACTTTACCATACCTGTTATACATTAGAATATCTGGCCGCCAAACATTTTCTGGTGGAACACGTATTTTGGTTATTCCACCATATTGGGATGAGTTCCATGTAAGCTGATAGTCTGTCCAGGCCTAAATTTAAATTTAAAAAATATTGTTATTAACTATTAACTAAAAAACAATTTCTATTAAACTTTTTTATTTCTTTGAAAGCAATTAATTTTTAAATTCACAATGATGTCTTTTTGATACCTTCTGTAATTTAAAAAACATATTTGAAATTTTTTATTATTTGATAATTAGATATATTATTAGATACAATAATATTATTATCTAATAATATTATTTAATAATATTATTTTAATAATTGTTTATTATTGTAATAGTAAATAAATTTGTATTTTGAAAGCAGGAGAATTAAGTTTAATATATGCATTCTGTGGACTCCATCAAAGGAAAAATGTAATGCCAACATCAAGAGTAATGAAGTAAAAGAATTAGATTAAATCTGCACCTTAATTATTACCCTGAAATATTAAAGGAACACTATAATCCAACAGTTCCTTATTCGGAGTTAAAGCTAGACAGCACATTACTTAACTACGCCTCATTTAAGAATGAAGTAAACGAATTTATTGTAATTCAAATGTGAGCCAAGTAATGATAATTAATCTTACTGTATTCATGAAATTATTATTTTTCAGCAGTACGTGTATTTTTAGCTGTGCCACCTTTCTAAAATTCCAAAATGCTTTCAAAATTTAAATATAATTCTTCAGTAGCATGACATATTTTGATTGTTAGTCATCCAATTATCTATTTAACTACAGTAAAAAATTCAAATAAACGAAGAGTTGTATTTATTGTTTTGTGAAAATTTTTGCAAAAAAATAATTTTAAGAAATTGGCGCTGTTAATAATAATAGCTTGCAATCCCGCCAATAATAATGATATGGCTTAAAATTTCATAACCTTTATGTAAAATGATTAAGTATTTTTGATGAATTAACAGAAATTTTGTTATGCGTTTGTTCTTTATTAAAAATAATGGCATTTAACAAAACTAGGAAATACTTTAATATGAAAACTTCAATATGAATAATTATGAAAACGTAATACTTTTCATGATATCGGTCGAATATTTGTAATATTGGTTAATAAAACAGTTACTCGACATTTCTTTGTGCAATATGAGCAGTTATTTTACCTCGCTCACATATTGCACGCAAAAAGCGTCAAATAACTGTATAGTATTCAAACTGCAATATAAAGAATTTAAAAAGTTAATTTAGCTGCTTCAAAAACGATAAAATTAAAAATTGGTTGAAATGATATAAAATAATTATACATTATTTTTTTTAAAAATAGTGTAGTCTTGGACCATAATTGTTAACCCTAATATTCTGTTTTCTGTCTTCTTTTAACCTGATGTGATAGGAAAAAGATTTATTTTTTATTATAGTTATGGATTTTGAAAAGCCATAGAAAGGTACAATGAAGAAAAAAAACAACTTCATGTTCTTATTTTCATAAGTTTAATCGAGTTAAAACTTTAACGAAGACAAAGAGTGAAAGAACACCAAACTTCAGGTGCGATTTCTAATCATATTGCAAATTGTAATGTGTAATCTATAAAATTAAATCATTTTAAGATAATTAATTGTGCAAACTCTGACTTCGAATTAAAAATTAAAGAGGCTTTGCACATTAAAATGCTTAACCCATCTCTGAATAGACAACTTTTTCAGAATGGGTCTGAGTTTGTCTTATCTATTTTTTAATATATATATATATTTCCTCGTAAGTTTATACATATACTTTCAATATTTTGATTAATGACGTAATCATTTCTGTTGTAATTTTTTTTAATCTCCTGAAGAAGGACTGAAGTCAGATCCGAAATTTGTCGAGTTTGAATATAATTAAATAAGAACATGAAGTTGTTTTTGTTTCTTTATTGTGCCTTTCTATGGCTTTTCAATTATTTAAATACTCTTCCAAAAGTATACAGTTATGGATTTATATTGTATCACACTTTTGGCTCTTGGCAATATTGCACATTATCGCAACTTTTAAGGACAATATGTAGCCATTATCGCAGGAAAAAGGCTGCAATATATAGCGATATCGGCCCGC
>JAXIUW010204954.1:0-11297 GCA_035591015.1 Cephalothrix simula
TCATTTTCATTTTCATTTTCAATTCATTTGTGATGTTTTTAGAAGTTGTTATATATTTATCCTTTCATAGCTAAGTTATACATAATGATCAACTACTGTAACTTTTTAATATTAGGAAAATATAAGAGATAACAGTTCGTGTCACCTTCGTGTTCCCCTGAAAGTCTCATGAAGGCGAGGTGTATTGACGTCAAATGATCTCTTTGGCGAAAGAACCCTTGTCAAAAAGTCTTAACATCCGGATGATCTCCCTCAGCACTTTTGAAGGAGTAGCTAATAGAAGAATATTAGCTAAAGGATAACGAAGCTAATTTATCAAATAATATTACTTTTGAACTTTATTATAGCCTCACGAATGTCAAGATATTTTTCATCTACTCGATCACATCTATCGCTCAGACAGAAGAGGTAGAACCCGACCGGAAGTTGGAGCATTTTGGAGGAACCAACAAAACTAATTAAATATGTGTAAAAGGTTAAATGTTATCGGTCATCCTAATCCTTGACCAGCTGCACAAAGCCTAATTTTAAATCAGCCTGGTTAATACTGTATTGGAGCTATCAGATTATTCGATGGGGCTGTTGATTGGCTAAAAGGTGTAAATACCATGTACATGTAATAAAAAGGCTTCTAAAATGTTAGTTATGGGAGACATGAAAGAAACTAAAACATATGAAAAAAGTATAAAAGTAGATTACAAGATAGAAAAATTGAATGAGATTAATAACAAGTAAATGAATGGGATACACATACGTTATTCCATCTATGACCATTGATCAATATAAATGTTGTTATTTAACAATCGTTTAAATTTGGCCATAAAGGTTCGTACGGAGGGGGAACGGCCACACCTGCAGCTACATATACAAGATCCGCGCAGTTTCGTTTAAATCGTTGATCGAAAATCTAGTCCTAAGGACGCAAATGTAAAGGACGTAAGCTTAATAAATAAGGGGTAAATGTAACTGTAAAAACTCCCGACGTAGACTTGGTGAGGAGATCATCAGGAGGAACCATCAGAGTTTCCACTTCAGGTGGATGAGTTTCGGCGCCTTTTCCTCTACTCGTACTCTGATGGCGGTGCCACCACAGCGAGGCTCACCACAGTGAGGAAGCCTCGCTGTTCTCCTGATGATACGTAAGGAGTTTCGAGGTATATTGAAGGATAAGGAGTTATTAAACAAGAAAAGGAGAAAGAAAAAGAGGGGAATGCTAGGGATGGTAAAACAACCCAGCCAAGATTGACAATGCTGAGAAGTACGACATTTCTAGAGAGTCAGCCGCTCCCAACAACTGCGCTTGGAAAGTCTGATGGAATCGGCTGAAACTTTAAAAACGTCTCCAAACCAAAAAAACCCAGTCTCATTTTGGTAATATCTGCGTTGATATTGTCTAGATACAACTAGAGCAATCAAATGTATTGCAGATTCATTCGGGTCTGGTTTAAAAATCTAATCCCAAGATGGGACAATATGGGGTATGGAATAATCCAGAAGCGAATGAATGCGACAACAATCGTTTGCTCAAGTCAAAGCAAAAATAGAAAATATAATAAAATAGATAAAGTGAGGGACAACCTGTTGACATCTAGTCCAATTTGTAAAATGCTATATAAGGGGATTTCGAATTGAGGCTTCTTGAATTTATACTTATTGACGTGTCATTGCACAAAAACCAGATATTGTTAATATTAACATTGCAAACATAGTGGCCGTAATGGGGGGATGAACCTATGTGATCTATAAATCCGATTAGATTTCCTGGGATATCCAGTTTATTGGGCAGGGTTATTTCTGTAGTTAATTTAGTTATCCGTCCGGATTGAAGTGTTTTAAATCATTTTAAAAGAATGAAACAGAAAATCTCGACCTTGATTTAAAATGACCCTTAAGATGGCCTCCTCACCTTAAAAAATCTGTCCTTGTGACCTGTCTAAGATGTCAATGACAGATATTTTAGTTTAGATTTTGGTGGTATTGAAGTTTTGACAATGACTTTGTCATGTATCGCCAGACTTTTTCAGATGTAAAAATTGATTACGTGTCATTTCAACTTGTTCATCAATACCTGTCCAACCTTATCTGAACATAACTTATGCAGATGATTTAGTATTTTAAGTCACTTTCTACCAAATCGGGTTCATCGTGTGATGAGATATAGTTTTGCATATATCATGTATATATTTCAACTCGTAATTAAGCACCCATGCGAAAGGGTTGCCAATCTTGATCTATCTTGATTTTCCTAGATTGATTGTTCCACCTCAAATATAGTTTAGTTAAAATTTTGGTGGCAGTGACTTCAATCCTTCCTTTATTATTGAAGGATATACTCTCCGATATCGCAGCAACTCTTTTTAGAGTATCTCCTGGGATCTTTAAGGTGACACATCTTTTTTTTCACCGAACACCTTCGAGACCTTTGATCTGCACGACCGATTCAATTTGGTGCAATCAGGTCCGGGGTCTCTAACCCGGTTTACCAACCTCAGCTAATGTCCTCAACTCTCTTAACGGTAAGTTCCGAAAGGCTTTTTTTTTACAAATGCTAATGATTAGGCATACCTGTGGTAGGCTACGGTCACTTGCCTTGGTTTTACCACATGTAAGGGTCTTTAAGCAATCTTCTGAGGTAGGTTTCCATACCTGATAATGTTTTTTGAAAAGGCGTTTATGTTCAAGATATGATACAAGCGATTTTATTTAAGAGGCATCTTTATTCAATAATTCCATTGTTAAGAAAACCATTATGAATAGGCTAGCTAGTCAAGTCTAGTCATAGGCATTGTTTCGATTATTTATTGTCAACAAGCAAGAGCGGTACAACATGAACTTGATTTTGCCGGTTAAAATGTTTTTTTTCAAGAGGTATTATTCAGGCATTTTTATTCAAAGCTATGCTGCAGGTCCATATAAAACCGTTAGTTTGGATGGAAGATTCTTGTGGTCTTGCTTTTCTGGGTTTTCATCTCTATTGATTATCTCTATTAATTATGCACGACAGGACTAGACATGTTCGGGCTGTTTTTCGATGAATATGTATGGTAAATCTTTTTTTAAATGTTCTCCCGATTATTTCAATATCTAGTGATTTAGCTATTCCGAAATTCTCAGGTGTGCCTGTGACATTGATTTTGGGTTAAATCTTGATTAGGATTTAAGGATTGACGCGAATACTTCCTGATAATACAATTATGAAAAGGATATTTGGCAGCTATCAAAATTCTTTCGAAATGAAGAGAATTTTACTCGTTATAGTTTTAAAAAATTAAATTTTGCATCAGTTGGGGCAAAATTAACCCTTATCGTTTGTTCCACCTTACAGACTTAATTGAAGAAGGTTTGGTGGAACTTTGGAGCTTCTTTTTTACAGCTGCTTGAATACAAAATAAGTTTCCGTATTGCTCGTAAAAAACGGACACGGTATTACGAACCTGACCTGTAAATGTAGGTCCAGGTGTGGGCGTTCCCCCTCCGTACGGACCTTTGTACATTTCTACAGACATGGATAACAGTCCATTTACTTGATGATTTTCATCTCATTTTACTTTCATCATTTATTATTTTTCCTTCTATTTTCATTTTTTCCTTAACACTTTCTACATAATTTCATGTATGTATAATATTTCAGAATTTTTAATCCTATTATAAGTATACGTGGCTCTGGCTCTGTTGATAGCATTCTGATTGGATGAAGTCAATACATGTATTATTATTGTTAAATTTTTGCTAGGAAACATGTTAGATCAAAATATCCCCAAGAATTGAAAAGATACTACATGTTATAAATAGTTATGATTGGGGCTTTTTTGTCTTTGTTTGTCGGAACCTATGCTAGGCTAAATCAGCTGTAAATGTAACTCAATCTCACATCGTCATAGAATTTTTGGTACATTACGATGGGATATTCTTGAGAGTGCCCTGCTGTATCATGAAAGATTGATTTGTAATTTTCACCTAGTTCGTGGATTGAAATTTCTGTTTCATGAATCTGAATATGGAAAGGATTGATTCTAATGTGTAACCTAATTAAGGTGAAACTACATATAAATTGCATATATGCACCTTGATGCGTCTTTCATTGATCACAGGATGTGTAAAATAATTTTGCGAAACTGTCAAAAGTTCTAATGAGAGCCATATCTGACGATGCCTCAATTATACTTTATAGTAATGTCAGTAATAAATGTATCGGTATATATACACTGGATACTTTTACATAAATGTATCGCATACAAAGCTTAAATCTCATGAGATTTGACTGTTAAAATTTTAAGGTACTATCACCTTAAATTTTAATGTAATTACAAGAAGTACCCATAACTTTTAGGTAATACTTTAAGTATTTTTAAGGTAATTCAGAATTACCCTAAATATTAAGGTAATTATTTAAGGTAAAAACAGCATTACCTTAAAAATTAAGGTAATTCAAAACAAATTTTTAGGTATGTTAATACCTTGATCAGTTACCCAAATTGTTTAGGTATACTTTACCTTAAATTTTTAGGTATACCTTGATTAGTTACCTTAATTTTCACCTTAAATATTAAGGTATGTACATATGTAATAACCCAAACATTTATGGTCCCATCCTCTATTATCTAAATTTTGAACCTTACATTAACGAATTCTCTTTTTCTTTGCTTTAGAAACGAAAATTAATATAATACATTCACTTATGATAAAAACACCCGTTTCTCCTTACCTTACATATCTCAAACCCACCAGCTCTTCATTGACTGGTTCCCGGGTGTGCACCATACGATTTATATTTTTTGTAAATAATTTAGTCTTCTTTAAACCGAACGCCTGTACATCTTAATGTCAGTGCCTAGTCACAGTTAAGGCCAGAACCTGGTGAGGCGTTAGAGGATAATCCTCACCCCGTAGCCCTTGTCCGAGGTGCTGGTACAACGGTCTGTGGATAACAGCGCTCCGGATCGTCGGAGGCTTGGTAACTTTAATAATCAAGGTAAGATTAACCTTAAGAATTAAGGTAAGATTAACCTTAAGAATTAAGGTAAATTTAACCTTAACATTTCGGGTAAATTGGCATAACACCTAAAAAATTAAGGTGAATTTACCTTAAAATTTCGGGTAAATTGGCATAACACCTTAAAAATTAAGGTAAATTTACCTTAAAATTTCAGGTAAACTGGCATAACACCTTAAAAATTAAGGTAAGTAGATACCTTAAATTTTTCAGATAACATTTAAGGTGTTATGCCAATTTAGCCGAAATTTTACGGTAAAATATACCTTAATTTCTAAGGTATGACATACCTTAAAATTTCAACAGTGGCACTTTGATGCCTGTTTTGGGATGCTCAATATAATCATTATACCTTTATAATTATGTTATATACAAGACAATTTTACATGGTTGAGTGAGTAGGTGTTATTGAACAATTTCTTGAGTTTGAATATTGATGGTGCATCGCATCTAGAAATATGCTACATTGTCTTCTAACTCTGCATCATATGTGTGCCCATTGTTTCAATAATTAGATTCACCATGTGGGGTATAAGATTGATTTCTAAGACTGTGCACTGATATGTTATACAATGTATAAGGCTGATGTTTCGATTAAATACAATCATCCATACAATCTGTAGGCGTTTTTATTGTGTTTAAAAGCATAAGTTAGTGATTTTAAGGAACAGAATGGAAGCACTAAATATGTCGCTTTAAAAATTGACTCCATCTTACTATGCTTAAAACTTGCTGAACTTTTAACATTGTCATTTTTAGAAACCATATTATTTACCCCTTATCGATGGAAATTACTTCAGTAATTTTGAAATTGGATGAATTTTATTTGTAGTTAGAGAAGCTTGACAAAGGTGATTCTAAGGTTGTTTTTCATGCTGTGTAAATTTTTAGACAGATTGGTTTTCGTGAGCAAATCATCACCGAAATTACATTAAAAATACAAAATTGTCCGGAAAAATTTTCAGATGACCACCAAAAAAGACTCCCCGCTTAAATAATCTATTCGTAACATTAACCTAGGAAAACTACACATTTTTGGAAAGGTCTTGCAAAGATTTTTGGTCTGTTTTGGTTTGCAATAAATTTTCATAAGACTGTGGCGACTCTTGCGGCAAAAATGTGAATTTCGCCGTCTGAGTACCGTGAAACTGATAGCAGGTACTAAGTAAAATGGTTGGTAGAAATTTACTCAGCGCACCACTCATAGTTAATGATAACCCTATGATGGCACAGATGCCATTTTGATGATGTCATCAGAATGACGTCATAAGGTTTTATTTTTTTTATAAACAAAATTACCCATAAGCTGGAAATGGTGCGCTGGGTTCATTTCTTTCAAACATTTCTACTTATGTGCTACCACTACCAGTTTTGCTGTACTCGGAAGGCAAAATTAACATTTTTGCCGCTAGGGGCGCCAAAGCCAAAAATGTTATAACTATAGGTGGGACATTTTCGCAATGCTATATTGCTATCAGAATATATAACGGAACTGGGTCTTCAATTTTCAGTTTTTCAACCCGTTTATGGGCAACGCAGTATGGTTTTGGTCGTGTCGTCATCTTCTGGTTTAGTAGATATCTCTGGTGCTGGTCACGTGATAAAATGCAAATTTACATCACTAGTGAGCCACTTTGCTCATTGTACTTTTTCGTGTTACGTCTCAACAAGATATCAGGATTTATACATTGTAGGCGCAGAATCAGTTATTGAAAAGAATGTCACCTTGGTCACTTTGAGAAAGAAGAAGAGACATTTCCTGAGGTCTTTCTTAACTTAGTTTATTAGTATTATTTGACCTCGAATTAAGACTGGACAGGACAATAATTTTCGAGTTCCCTAATTATTGGTGTTGAATAAATCCATATGCCTCACGGGCACTTGTCGCCCTTCATACCGTATAACAACGATGTTTAATACACGTAAGTTAAGGTGAGTTAGGGTGACTGGCACGCCACTTGATTGATGAAGATGCTTGAAGACTTTGATTCAATAACTGTTATTACTTTACACATTAGGTGGGAAATATTTCTTTGGAATCTAGCATGTTTTATGCTTCCTGCATCCTTTTATCTCTGTTGTAGGACTCTAAACCATTTTATAGCCTACTTCTTCAAGGAACGAATTTTTGTTGGAAAAAGAATGACCAAGGATAGGTTCCTAATAAAAATCACCTAAACCCTACTCAGTTATTGAATTTGTCTCATTGATGAAGTGCAGCTCGGGTTATTTTATGACAATATCAGGGGGGGGGGGGTTGTCAGACAACCTCGGGCACCGGGCGGGGGTGGTCGTCAAACGAGCAAAAAAAATTAAATGACGTGTCAGATATATAAATTGGTGGTGTCCAGGTAATTTTGCCCAAAATTTTATCTGACTTCAGATAAAAATTGGGTGGTGTCAAGGAAATTTTGCCCGAATTTTATCTGACGTCAGATAAATTGGGTGGTGTCAAGGAAATTTTGCCCGACTTTTATCTGACGTCAGATAAATTGGGCAGTGTCAAGGAAATTTTGACCAAAATTTTATCTGACGTCAGATAAAATGGGTGGTGTCAAGAAATTTTTATCCAAAATTTATCTGACGTCGGTTAAATTGGGTGGTGTAGAAGGTCGATGCCAGATTAATTGACGTTATGTCAGATAAAGTGGGCGGTGTCCTGGGCCGATGTCAGATAACTTGACCAAATGTCGGATAATTTGGGTGGTGGGTGTCAAGACCCAGATTTCAGTGATCTTACGCTAGGTGTCTGAAGTTGTCTGACAACCCCCCTGACAATATACATATATCTGCAGCTGCAATTTTGAGATAGGTAATGCAGTTCCAGTAATAATACAAGAAAGTGTTGATATAAGATATCGATTAATTATATTTTAAAAAGTGTTTTGGCTTTTTTCACATTGATTCAATCCTATTACATTCCTTTTTCCGGAGGGTTCATGTCTATCAGATTTTAAGTGATGAAATTGGAAAAAAAGATAAGTTCTCCTCGCTAATGATTGTTTCCAATTAAAGAAACTCTATGATCGAAATTTCTATGTCACCCTTCAACTGTTGACAGCAATTTAATTTTAGTTGCATAAAAATTGCTTGTGTAAATTTTATGCCTTAGGCGTGGAACTGACGCAGCTGCGATTCCAATAAATGAGAGCCCTGTTCCCGGACGAACATCATTGGCCCTAAGGAAGTCTTAGCATTCCTAAAGTAATACGCGAGTGCTTACAAGATTTTTCTTGATGAATAAATGAGGAACACACTTTAATAAGTTTAAAAAGATTGTCTTGTCACTTTGATAGCAACTTTTTTTTTCATATTTAAGGATATCTCTTTATATAATCCTAGGGCTATTCGAGAAGAGTTGCTGAAATATCGGAAGTTTCCAAAATTGAGTAAAATCAAAGCCATTGTAAATCTCATCTTAAATTCAACTAAAAAACTCAACTCAAAAATTTTTATTTAGAATGATTTTTATTTAGAGTGTGGGATATTCTTTCTGAATATTCTATTTCTAGAGTCATTCGCGAGAAGAGGTATAAGCCAGACCGACTGTTATGCTTTGGTAAATAAAAGTATGCTTCGTCTGTGCGTAATCCATAAAGAGGAATAAGGGCCTAAAATAATTAAGGTCGGCAGGCTGTTATCCTTTGTCAGTACTCCATAAAAATGTGATTTGGAACCAGAGGAATAATTAAGGCCCATCAGAGGCTGTTATGCCTAATGTTCATTAAGCGCCAGAGGAATAAGGTTATGCCTTGTTATTCTCTGTCAGTCAACGAAAGACACATTGGAAAAACACTGATTTAGAAAGTTTATAGATGCGCCATGCCCATAGGGATATGTAAAGGCAGAAGTCTCTTATGCTTTGTCAATGCTCCATTAAATTAGTTTACTTGAAGAAGAGCTCTAGACTGTTATGATTTTTATGCATTTAGTCCATGAAAAACGTGTCGGCATGTTGTAATGCTTTGTCAATTAAGTGCTAGTAGTCAATGAAAAATGTTCCTTTGAATGTTCTCATTACAGCGCTGGGCTGTAAATATGTAAATCGGATAAGCATGTCAACATATCAATTAACATTTCCGTCTTCTAAGAAAGGTTCTTATTCGTCCTTTAATTCTTATTTCCAAACATATCGACTCCTTAAATTTCATCCTTCGTCTGATTTGGTCTGGTGCTGTACCACATTGACCCTATGATTAGTTCACGCTCACGTTCAAATGATTTGGTTCATTTGTCTTCAAAGTTGGGTCTCTGGTCATCTAGCCGATAATTTCCCACGGGTTAAATAGATTTCTCACTCTGGATACATTTACTATAGGAGTTCTATAGTAAATAATCGAACGAGTTTCATTAAGAACCAAAATAAGCTGATCCTAAAATTTACCACGAAAAACGTGACAGTTTATTTTTATTTTCTTGACAATTTTCTTTGCTTACTTCACCTCAAGCTTATGAGCTACGACAATCCGAAGAAATGGCACAAAAGTGCTGAGGCTAACCTACAGGTTATTTTACGTTAAAGTTTTACGTTTAGTTTTTGTAAATTCCGTTTAACCCTAATATTTAAAAAATGGATTCGAATGAAAATGGTCAAAACCTTGACTTTGACTTTCATCTCAGAAATAATTTGCTTAAAGTATTTCTGACAACTTGAAAGATAGTTCTCTTGATATAAGCATGTTACCTATATGGATATTCCTTATCTTTGATTGATAAGTCACTTTGGGGAATGAGTTTTTACCAAATTGAAAACACTGGCTCATTTTCTACCAAATATGACATTGGATTCTGATGTCAAAAAGATATGAGAGACGTAAACCTGGGTAAACTTTGGTTTTTCATGTGTAACATATAGTGAAACTTCTGCTTTCGTTTTCTTTCATGGACATGTCCCAGGTTCAAAATGATATTGCTGTCGACAGCTTTCAGTGGTCCCTAATCGTTCTGCGAGCTCCTCCAATTGCGACCTTTTTGGCTCGTTGGAGCAGCCGGAGGACCCAAGAAGACCTCCAACTCCTAGTCCTAACTGTGGAGAATTTAAAAACAAAATGGCACCAAAGTCAATGAAATGTTGAATGTATGAAACCACCATATACTAGCCTGCTGAGGCTTCCGGTATAGAGATAAAGAAAATACAATAATGTATTTTTTACGACACTTTTTTCCGATTTTTTCATTTTGAAGTTTGTCTGGTGGTGAGCAAGGTATAAATGTTCTGTATAGGACGAAATGGACAGAACTGAACCGTTTTTTTGTGCAAAAATGTGTTACACGGTAACAGTTTCTCCTTCTATACTCCCCCTTACTATTTTGTTTCTGTATTTAGAGATAGACTTCAGGTACTTCTGTGTGAGACAATGAGGTGGATATCTTTCTAAGGGCCAGTCATTGTGTACATTGTGTAACCTTGACATTTTGAATAAGAAAATT
The DNA here is from genome assembly GCA_035591015.1 of Cephalothrix simula. Taxonomy (NCBI): domain Eukaryota; kingdom Metazoa; phylum Nemertea; class Palaeonemertea; order Archinemertea; family Cephalotrichidae; genus Cephalothrix; species Cephalothrix simula. Next base: position 10,424 of record JAXIUW010204954.1, read on the forward strand.
ATTGATATTTGTCTTTAATTACTAGAATTATCTGTGGTAAATGCCTTACACGGGTACCTTACGAAAATGTGAAATGTTTGTGGAATATTCCATATTCCTTCAAAAATATCAGAAAGCTACTGTACGTCCATGAGTTTCGACTTTCGAATCACGTTTTGTATAGCTGTTTATACATATAAGCTCAAAAATATATTGATGAAGAATATTATGAAGAATTTTATTTATATTCTAAGAATCACGCAGATAGTAATGCATTATTTAGGTCTTAAGCCAAAATTTTATGAGATTTGTGACTTTTTTCAGAGACCGACAAATTTAAGATGGCCGCCAACGGTCGCAAAAATCGATTTTTCTCAAAAACATTTAAGGATTAGACTTTTTATCCGACCAAAAACATTCTTAATCTTAAAGGGAATTTTGCAAAAAAAAAGATCTTATTTGAGTTTATTGGAAACATGCAAATGAAATATTACATCCTAGATATGCAATCAGATTTGGTTATGATGCAATACATATCAAGGAAGACTAACTATAAGACTTTTTCACAAAATTTAGTCAGGAAAGTTAATTTTGAAAATGTTTCCAATAAGCTAAAATTATGTCACTTTGTTTTGGCTCAAAATTCACCAATACACCCCCAATAGATAAACTTTAACTGTCCTAAACTTTTTTTTAAAATTTTTTTATTATTATTATAACTTCAATATTATTTACATGCACAATATTTACATAAAAAAGAATATATACAATTTTGCCATATATACATAAAAAAGTGAACAATAAAATTTTGTTATATTAATTACAAATAAATAACAAATTTTGTTATTTTGCAGCCCCCCCCCCCCTCCAAACAAATGTTTATATTATTGTGAAT
>JAXIUW010205065.1:0-11291 GCA_035591015.1 Cephalothrix simula
CGGATTCGGATTCAGCGGACAAAGTTACCTTAGAAACCGATGAGGAAAGTTAGACACACCCCTGGTGTCAATTTTTTTGCCCTCAGACCTGTCTACTAATAAGTGGTTATTTTTAAAATTAAAGGTAGTACATGTAGTCATCTAAAATCAGACACAAAACACCTCGGCATATGCCCGGGGCATATGGCATAAAACATAAAACCCCCGGGATAAAACCGGGAGAGGTGCACAATTGACCAAAACATTGAATTAGCACTCCGCTATCTACATAGCAACATAACTAAATGATAGCAATAACTTAGACTAAAGAGGCGATAAAAGCAATCGATATCATATTTTTGTAAATAGTGCTCCTTGCATTGTTAAGGTAAAAAAATGCATATTGTTTCTCAAACATGTCAGAAGCAAAGCTCGTAATTTGATATGGAACGGGTTGACTATAATTGACTGGTTCGGACGAAGTTGTTTGAAATAGTAAATTATGTATAATTTGTATTTGACTTTAAAATACAAACAAAATAGGCTTGTAAATTCGACTAAGGTATATAGTAAAATTTTCTAAGAATAAGCTTAGGAATAAGATAAGATGCCTGGTTTGACAGAATCCTATAAGAGACAACTTTTTGAACGTTTGCATCGAAATGGACGACCGTACCTTATTGAGCCAACAGAAAAAGATGCTATTAATTATTATCACTGGAGGGAACTTTTTGAGGTAAATGATCTTAGAAAAACCTTAATTAGCGTATTGAGTATTAACATTGATTGACAGGGTTTTATAAATTTTTCTAATTGGTATTTTAGAGAATTTTGTTGTTTAGATTGCAAAAAAATTATTTTTTTGGATGGAATTTTTGGCACTTACTATAGTCGTAATTGAAAAAAAAGATCTTATTTTTAAAAAAATAAACAGATACTTACAAGGATTGTTGACGCCTGCTAGCTGCTACTACCGAAGGTCAAATGAGAATTTTGACATGTTGACGTATTTTCCGGGTGTATATGTTGTTTATTTACTTAATTCCAAAATTGCCTAATAACTAATTGGGATTAAAGATCATAATTCATATGAATGTGAAAATGGTAATTAATTTTAGCGGATTAGTGATTTCGGATCGTTTTTCAAAAAAATCATTGGTGCGTTATATAAGAACTCATCTTTAATTATAATTAATGGGGCATACTAGATATAATTAATGGGGCATGCTAAATTAGTTATCAGAGAATAATAGAAATTAATAATTTTTTGTAAAATTTGATCAATTAAATCAAGTTCTTATTAAAAACATGAAAAATGCTAAAAAATATCTGTGTATACTGTATACTGCCCTTTCTAGGAGCTTTTATTTTTGGCTCAATAAAATAAATCCCACATTTTTTATAGTTTTTAACTAACAGCGGTTTCAAAAAATTAAATTATCAATTGTCCAAAATCATTAAAATGAAAAAGAATTACTAATTTTTAATATAATTTAAAACTATACCTCTATTCTTTTAAATTATTATTTTTTGGTCCATAACTTATTTGTGCTATGCCTTTTTTGTCTAAGTTATGAATGTGATTTATTGAATTATTATTTTATATCTTAATTTTGTTATTTTAAACTTTAAAATATTTGAATAATGGTTGTACAAATATATTTGAGATAATAAATTATTTGTGAGTTTTGAAACTAGAAATTTTAATTCCCTTCATTACCTGATAACAGGTTTCCAAAGGTCTTTTTGACATTTACTTGTCAAAAATATTTCTTTATTCTGCAATTTCGTGTATACATATTTTCCCGCTTTCTGGTTTCATTTGAATTTTTTCTTGCGAGATGGTTATGCTCAATAAGTTTTAGTTCCGCAAGGTTACGTTTAGTATTTACGCATTCGGGATTCTGATGCCACGCTCTTTTGACCACGGAGCTACGGTAATAGGATTTATGAGTAATGTCACTCAGGCGTGCAGCGGATTATGATTTCGTTGATTAAATTATGGCAGGAGAGCTATTGAAATCTGAGTAATCCTCACTTTTCAAGAGTACTTACCGATTCTGTTTATATAGTGATAAGGCCTGTGCCAACTTCCAACTGAGTTAGTTTAGACTAGACTGAGTTTCTGTGTACATGGTAGTTCAAAACAGTTCAGATCATGACATTGAAATACGCACTGCCTAGTTTGACTCCAAGTCCAACCAAGAATATAAGATTCGATAGAGGAGGTTCAAGTGCAGAGACAAGTCCTGTAAGTCCAATAAAGTCCAGCAGAATAAGTCCATCTAGTTTCACAAGTCCAGAAAAAAGAAGTCCAGCCTACGATGATGGAAGAGCAGCAACCAGCATTTCATTCAGTCCAATCAAAGTTCCAAGAAGCCGTATTAGTCCATCTAGTCCAGAAAAACGAAGAAGTCCAGCTTCCGATGATGGAAGAGCGACCACCAGCATTTCATTTAGTCCAATCAAAGTTCCAAGACGCCGCATTAGTCCATCTAGTCCAGAAAAGCGAAGATACTTGAATGATGATGTAAGCAAGGCCAGCATCAGCAGCAGTCCAGTCAAATCTGCTTATAGATATGAAGATATTTCACCACCAACAAAATTGGATGTAAAAGTGAGAGGATCTCGTGTTGATTTAAGTGTTATAAGCCCCATCAAAGGATCTCGATTGGATTTATCTTTAATTAGCCCAACAGAAGAGGTAATTTTTTTCTTACTGAAATTTACTAAAATTTTTAGTTTCTGTTTATATCATGTATATCACTCAATTTATTCTTTTTAAATCTCCATTATTCGGAGGAAAATTCAGAATTTTGAAAAAAACTTGTTCTGAAATTTAAACTTCTGTTAACTTGCACTTGCGATAAAATTACGTTTTTTTTTAAGTTCGTGTATTCAAAATCAACCTGTTATGTCAAATTCCATCTATTCATTCCGTAAATCTGATGCACCTGATTTAATTTGATATATATTTTATTATATATTTTTATAAAATCTTGTCAATTTCCCACGGATTTTCTTACAAAAGTGACTCTTTACTCTTTTGATACAAAACCATTTATTTTTTGTCGAAGGCAGTTCTATTCTTTTCTATTGACATTCGATAAGATGAAAACATTTATATTTAAGCGGTAAACCTGGGTAAACAGGTAAAATCAGGGTTATTAAAAAATCAATGCGAACCAGTTTTTTACAATACAAAAACTTCCTACCTTGCTCGGTTCCATCAATGGGTAGCTCCCACGCAGCGGCGTTAAATTGTATTTTTTAGGAAATTATCTAATATTTGTAAATTATGAAGTCATTAACTTTTCAAGATACTTTCTCACGTTTTTGGCGGCAACTTTCCGTGTTGATGTCATTTTGGTTTCTAGGTTTGTAGAACCTCGTAATCCTATACCTTACGATCGTATTAAGTTGTGTTAATTGATTGTTTTGTATTTGGTCAAAAGATTTGACCCGTGGAATATATTAATTAGGTATTGTTAAAATTAACAATTTTCATTCAAGTCGTTTGCTAGAAAGTAAACTGATATAATTTCTTTTATATCTGGGTAAGGAACTGTGTCATTCTAATTTGTTTTGTCTTAAGGTTGTGTGACTTACACCTTTTTCGGAAGGATCTAACACTAAAGGTGTATAATATTGTCTCCACCTTTGCAAAAGGCATCATTCTCTAAAGAGGTACTACGTTGTTCTTGTCTTTTTGTCTCATTTCGTTAGTTTTCAGACTAAGTTTCAGACATTATTTGACATAATTTGGAATTTATCAGTCATGTTAAGAAGACAATGTTTGCCAAGCTTGGTACCTAATTTGGATTCATTTTTTGGATTACTTTTTAGATTTTCATTTGCTTTCTGTTAATTTTTTAGGGATCAAGTTCATTAGAAAGCAAAAATTTGTTTAATTTTGAAATTGATAAAAGTAGTACAAATGTTAATCAAAACATGTTTTGTGCTTATATTAGCACTGATATGCCTTGGGAAAACTTACAGCTGACTTAAATACAGCTTTAATGCCTAATTTCAAAATGTTTATAATGAAATGTTATTCCTGTTTCTATTAAAGTTTTTGTTGTTATTTTTAGGGTTCCAAAAAGCGAGGTACTGGCAGAGGATCTTCTACATCCCGTACAGCATCAAGAGGAAGAAGACCAATTCATCCTGATACATCAACAGATTCTGAAACTGATGTTAAAAAATTCAACAAGGACCTTGATAAGTGTTCAAGATTATTAGGAGATATGCTTGAGAAAGACCCAAGTAAGTAATATATTTTTGGTAGAAGAGAGGTTTTAATATATTTAGTTTTTTCAATGTTACCCCTGCAAAAAAAACTCTTTCGCAGATGGGCTGTTAAAATTCTGGATCTTGTTGAATTTTACTAGTGAACTTCTGTATATTGCTTTGAAAAGTAGTGTTTGACGAGGTCTGACGAGGTGTATTTTCAGATATTACTCGAGAATCGAATCAGTTATTTCTCATTTTCATTTGATTTTCGTGATTCGAATCAAGTGATTTGTAAAATTTACCATGATTCGAATCAAAATTTATTTATGACTTTATTTTTGTTTCATAAATTCAGCGAAATTATTTAGCTATTTAACTGGTCTTAACTGTTAGTGAAATATCTTCCTTAAACAAGAAAGTGGTCACATATTATTATAGGCATTGTTTATTCCTTTTTTAGAAACACTGCCAAATTCTCACAAGCCTACTAAGTCATCATCATTAAAATCAGCATCCAAAAAAGAAGTTCTTTCCCAAAAGCAGATGAACACATCAGTTGAGAAACAAACTAATAAGACACACTTTACTCCTGAGACCCCAACTGGAGGTAAGTTACTGAGTTCTTAAATCTAAAAGTAGTAGATATGAGGATTATAAATATAACCCGTTAATATAAGGTTCTATGATGATTATTGATGCAATGATGATTATTGATGCATAAATATTATACCCCCCCCCCAAAAAAAACCAACCTCGAAATATTCTCACACCATATGCAACATTGATACTCAATCTTATATCCGTTTGACCATTGTTTGACTATAAATCGTATAAACTTGATGCGCATGATGTACTTGTCCAAAAATTTCCACGCGCATTTTTGTTTTGTTGCGTTTCTCGTTAAATTTTTTTATCTATGGAATATTTTTCAATGACAATATTTCTTTTTTTAGGTTGCTCCCCCTCAAAAATTCAAAAAATGGATTCTCCCTCATATCCCTTCCAACAAGCCTGGGATACCAGCTCTCATGCTCCCTTTAATCAACGTCTTGCATCATCAACCCCGGACAAGAACCAGCAAATGTATGCAATGTACACCCAACAACCAATGAACTTCAATGGCTATCCGCAACCAGTCTATGCTCAAGGTTATGGACAACCAATGGTATATTACAACCCAAATTTAGTTCCGCATCCCGATCAAATGATAATGCCATCAAAGACGCATGAAGATGCACCTAAAAAAGTACACTTTGATCCACCCGTTCGAGATACTGATCCAGTGAACGCTCACAGCCCACCGGGAAGGACCCAAATGTCACCACATCATGGCGTCCCTAGTTACCAAGCTACCCCATCGTCTCATGACTCAGGTATGTTACGGCCCTATTCTAAACAAAATTCTGAATTTATTATATAGTAAACACTGTAGTAATCTACAAAAACTTATCACGTATGATATGATATTCTAAATCGATATTTCAATTCATAGTCGGCACATGCGCAATGTGTGATTTTATTTATTGCACCACAGTTCGTTTATGATTATATCGAAGCTGTAAATCGTCTAGAGTGTGTGAGCCGTGGCGACATTGGAAATTGTTGTTTGAGCCTAAAGCATGCAACTTTAACCGTAATGGTTCGAGCCTTCGGGTCGTACTTGGTTTATCTGATGTTGCCAAATCGACACTCACCATATTTTACATTTTGTCTGTTTAAAATATTCAATTATGGAAATTACTATTTAAAACGTATAAAAAAGCAATTTAATCTAAAAACCGTTTTCAAAACTTAATCATTTATAGGTTGTTTTGCATATAAAGCTTAATAAATGAAGAAAATACTGGGTTGTACTGAGTTATTAGGCTACCCTTGGTGCTCTGTCAAAACTTGAATTCTCCTGATAAAAATCCAGAGGCGGCAGTTATAAATCTTAGAACCCAGTATTTGCATCACTTGTTATGCTTAATTTTGTGGTATCTCGCCCGGCAGGCAGAAGATGACCATTTACAAGGCATCATCAAATTTTTCCGTATTTGTAATTCAATATAATTTTTTTCAGGCATTATTATTGGTGATAGCCCTTCACCAGACAGCAATCGAGCCCGATGTGCCACACCCCTCCCCACCGAAAATTCTCCAGCTCCGATTTCAGAAGAAGCCCGTAATCAAGTCCACACATTAAGATATTTGATTGGGGAAGTCAAGAGTGCACTGAATGTTTCTGGTGATATTGAAGTTGACCGACTTTTCCGTGATATTGAAGGTCTAGTGCAACAATTGTCTCCCGTCAAAGCAGCAATGAATTTCCAAACTGAATTAGATCTCGCTATGCAACCTCTGAGAAATGAGAATTCTCAGTTGAGAAGGAGGTTGAGGATCACCAATCAACAGTTAAAAGAAAGAGAAAGAATTGAAAAGGAAAATCAACCAGAAAGTGTCGTTGAATGTAAGTTACTTTAGAGTTTATCCTTCATTGACTTCGGAAGTGTCGAAGCGTGCACAAAAAGCTGAATTCTTTTTTTTTGCATAATTTTGAGCAATCAAAATGACTTGTTGGGCCTCGTGCGGGGCAAAATGGATTATACATAAGCCCCTGTTTTTTTTCAATTTCGTAAAGACGCCTAAAAGATCCTGAAATTAAACAATCCACATAGCTAGTCAGTTGTTAAATTGAGATAATGACATTTCTAAAATGCCCTTTCCTATAGACAAAAAATACTGACAAAGCCTGACAAAGCGATAAAGTTTTTACCAGATATTCTTCAAATTTAATTTACATGTATTTTCTTTTGAATTTCGAGTATTATTATATTTTACATTTTTCCTTTCAGCTATTCACATCCAAGCTCAAAACGCTCAACTGACAAAGCAGCTCCAAAATGAGAAGAATAGAAACCAAGAACTTCAGGACGAAATTGGTAGAATGGAAGATAAAGAAAGATATCTCCATGCCGAAAAACAAAGATTACTTATGGAAATCAGCGAAAAGGTACATATTTCGTCTTTTAATTGATTACTGGTAATTTGTATACTTTCTAGAAGCTAAAATTACTATTTCGGTATAACGAAACTCGCGAAAATCTAGAGGCGATGCTATTTATTTTTGTAAATAAATTTTTTCAATAGCTCGCTCGATTTCTAATTTTAAGAAATTTGTCTTTTGTATCTTTTAGGATACTAGTCAAATGAAAACAAAGCACGATTGGGTTCAAGAAACAACACATCTCAAAAAGGAGCTTGAAGTTGCCCATAGTAAATTGGAAAATTTGAAATCACGAGTGGATGAGTTAGAGCAGATCAATGCAGAATTATCAGCTAATATTAAAATGAGAGAAAATAACATATCAAGAATGCAGGATTTAGTCCAGTAAGTTTGTTTAGATTTTCCCCAAAATCTCTTTTTGTTATAATTTCTGAAAATTGGTAATTTTCATACAAAAAGCGTTTTGTTATGAATTTGTCATGGTTACCAAATTTTTTGTTGACAGACGTTACCGTGGTAACCTATCAGCATTACTTAAAGAGATTAATATGGATGTTAACTGGATGGGTGACAACATGTCACTACACAAACTTGCCCGGATGTGTTACTACAATGGGTAAAATTTGACCCTTGTTACTGAAATTATGTTGCATGTTCCATTCTAATTATTCTTTAACTTTCCAAGTTGTTTTAACTTATACCTTTTCCCAACACCGATCCAATGCATGTACATGTTTATTTCTTTTTAGTGAGATTTTTAATGACAATCACTTTGATTTTTGATAAGTACTAAAAATTTGAAATATTCATGTACTATTTAACTAACATATTTATGAATTGTTAAATTCTATTTTAACAGTGGTTAGTAACTGTACCTGTTGCATTGGTTCACATCAAATACCCATAACGTTATGTAAGATCGAATGAATTAATTATATATTTACATGTATAAAAACTTCTATGTTATCAATCAAAAATCTCATTTAAAAAATTTGAGTGAAGTACAGCTTACTAACCCCCAACTGTATTACATATGAATACACAGTCCTGTTGTTCCGATTTACTTGTTTAAAAATTAACTTGTACTCAATGATTTAATTTTATATTTACATGTACTTGATTTTTTTTCCAGTGAATGCAAGAAAAGATTTAACCCCGAAGGAGCTGATACCATTACCAGTTCCGCCAATTTGCAGCACAAAACTCCAATTTCATCACCAGATGCAACCTATCGTCTTACTAAGGAAGCTTTGGATGAATTCAATCGATCAAATGAACACCAGAAAACTAGCCAATCACAACAAAGTACCCCTACTATTCGACCTCAAAGCGCTGGACTTCCTGGAATCCGAAAAATGAGTCCTGCAATGGAAACCAATCACGTTGCATTTGATCGCATTGATGGACCAATAAAACCAAAACAAGTGAGCTTTGAGCAGGACGCAACTAGTGATTCTGGCACTCAGATGTCGGAAAGGTCATCTACTGAAACTGAATCAGTTACAACATCTGTGAGTCAACAAATTGATTCCAACTCACAGAAAAGATTCGTCAGTTACGAATCTCAAAAGCATGATTCACCTACTTCTCAAGGATCTTCGCGTTTTAGTGTTACGGACTATTTTGAAAAATACAACCCTCCACAAAAGAATACAAGTTTCCAAAATACATCTTCCCAGTATACAAGTTATATTTCTCCACCTCATGTTGTGAACTATTCATGTGCTCCAACTACTCCCCATTATAATATGCATTATTTAAATGCACAAAATAATTCTTATCAAGTTCAAGGTCATGTGGACAATTCTTATTTAGGAAATCCAACACATGGTAGTTATCCAAATATATCTCATCATCATCAGTCTTTTGATTATGCTCCCACTGAGACTGATATTACGGACACTTCTTTTGATGATGGAAAATCCATGACATCAGACTGTACTATTACTACCATTAGTTCAATTAACTCTCAGGATGATCGTTGTTTTAGAAATGGTTTGGCTAATCTAGATGCTAATATTGCTCGAATTCAATCAGCTTTGAAGCGTACTGTTGTCCGGTAATATATGGCAGTCAAATGACATTTCTAATGGCATTAAATGATTGTTATTTTTGTTAAATGTCTCAATGAATTTATTTAAATTTTATTGATTTAAATTGTGCTATTATTTACGTTTCGTGTGTTCATTGTATGTTATATGTTGATGTTTTAGCATTCTCGTACTCAAAAAAAAAAATTTGTGATAACTTGCTCGCATATTTTTTCCTCTTATAAGCTGTATAGCCTGTTAAATATAAACATTTTTATATTGTATATATTAAATTTATTCGTCCTTGACAAATTGTTTTGAAATACAAAAATTATAGTAAAGCTTAAATTCTATAGTATAAAATGTGATTTAGTGATAAAATTATAGAAATCGCATGTCGATGAAATTATTAATGTGTTGTATTTTATAAATTTCTAAATCACTGAAATATTTTTAACTTTTTTTAATTATTAACCCTGGTTGATTCCAGGTTTGTAATTATACTGATTATCTATCTAGATTAAGTAGTTTATCTTAAATTACAAAAAATATTAGATGGTTTAATTATTGATCTGCTGTGCGGATCGGCTATAAAGATTATTGTATATAATGTAAATAGTAAATATTTATAAATATTGTATTAAAATATTTATTAGCATCATAATTGAATTGTTTTTGCTTTTCTCTGTCAGCTTCAGCTTTTTTTATAAATTCCTTAAGTTGTGTCTTATTATAATTATGGCCATTTTTAATGTTGGGGTTATTCGACCTTTTTTCGACCCTAAGTGATGATCACTCTTTTTGGTACATTAAGTTTCAATGAATAGGTCCCGTTGTCAACTTTTATTGTGTATGATTATAGCAATGATTATAGCAGTTTTATTGTGAAAACTTCGTCTATAATACATACACTTTACATTTACCTGACTAGTCGACTGATACTGAAGGTGAATCTATGTTCAAATTACCCCTTTCATGGCTTCGACAAACCCAAGAGTACAAAATCTGACTAAAACTATATATTCAATCCACTAATTATATTTCGAAAAACCACACTATATAGACGGACAAAAATATTAAAAACATTGACATGCAGTTAATTTATACAGTGAATAATCCTGATTATCATTATTTTTATCTCGTAACAATATTGCTAATATTTTCTACTACACTACGCTGAAGTTACGCTCGTAAAATCCTATCTAAAATACGTATACATGTAATATCATATCTAAAATAGGCCTACATATTTATATAGTTTTTTAGAAAATTATCTAAAATACCAGAAAATTCGTTGAGAATGTTAAAAAAATGCGATACCATCACAGTAAAATTAAGATGTCAAAGCGCGTGATTAAATCAAAGATTAAAAGAATCACAAAATGCATTCATAGTGCTTAGTAAACATGCAATACTGAAATAGTACGTGACAAATGGCACAGAAAAATAAAATGAAATTAATATAATGAAAAATGAGTCTGATAAAAAGTTGATCTGCTTGGTTTTATCTTGCTTTATTTTACCACTGGGATATATAATCATTAGAAGTGTACCGATTAGGAAGTTTTGCCGTGTAAACTTGTTCATTTTGTGGCATCATTTGACATGATTTGTTAAATTGAAAGTCAGCATTCGAGACTGGGAAACCATTTTGTTCAGCCTGTGTTTGAAATTCAGCCATTTTTCTATTCTTCTCGGCCTTAAAAAAAACATTTTAGCATTACTGATAATCACTTACATACTTATTACATACCATTTAGCTTGAAATATAATAACGTAATTTTTAATCTTGCCTTTAATCGTGAATAATTTTCACGGGTATGATTTTTGTTATAATATGTATAATTTTAAGGTTAAGTAAGTAGCTTTGGGAATTAACATAAACCGGGGAGACATGGACATTATGCTTCTTTTTGATTTATTATGCCTATGTAAGACAAAGTTGCCAAAGTAGACAGCAAATGAACTATATAACAGAATTGCATAGGTAGTTCAATAATCAATGCGTTAAGCTTTACAATGATAAGTCATGATTGAGCATAAAGATCATAGAGACCGTCTCA
>JAXIUW010205287.1:0-11266 GCA_035591015.1 Cephalothrix simula
AAACTTCCTTTAATAGATACAGGCAACCACTAAACTTTGTAAGTTTTGTGTTGTAAACTACTAGATACTGAGCTTTCATTCATTATGGCTAACAATTCGTCTAATTATATGCCTGAAATTTATCAAGACTTAGAGAATGTTATTCCGTTTGCAAATTTTTATAATGGATACATAAATCCATTAATGATAATATTTGGATTTTTATCTAATTTGCTTGCAATCATAACATTTTTACACTATAAAAATTGGATGCCAAATGCTGTACATTATTTGTTCACATTAGCGATTTGTGATTCTGTAACCTTGGTTACCAATGGCCTCACAAAATGGACAGAATCAGGATTATCTGTATTAACAAACGGGTTGGTGGGTAATTTTGACATATTAGCACAAAATATTGTCTTGTGTAAGATTGTGAAATTTTTTTGGTTTTCATGTGCTACTATAGCTCACTGGACTATCGTAATTTTTACGATAGATCGTTTCATATATGTTTGGTTCACGTTTAAAGTCGGAAATATAATTACCTTAAAGTTTAGGCGCATCGTTTTAGGAATTTGCATATTTTGCGCATTTCTTAGCGGACTTCAGATATTTTACACGTTTAGTATTGGCCGCCAAGACCCAAATGAACGTATTATGTGCCTCATAACCTCGGAAATATCGGGTAAAAATAGATTCTACCTAGTTCTTTATTACTTTATTGCACTTAGCATATTGCCATGCATTTTAGTATTAATTTTCAACATTTTGATCATAATTGGAATAATTAAAACACATAAAAACATCGGAAGTGAATCAAGAAAAAATTTACAAAGGAAAATTCAAACATGCGTTACTCTATTAATAATTTCATTTGTTTTTGTTGCCGCGGTCGGCCAACATGCCGTTATATGGAGCTGGTTTTTTAAAGTTCACAGTATCCCGGATATGAATCCTAACGACGAAAAACGCTGGCTTGCGTTAAGCATTGTTGCATCTGGTATCTTGAACATTAACTATTGCATAAACTGTGTCGTGTACACATTTAGATTACCTAAGTTCAGACAAAATCTAAAAGATGTCGTTACTAAATATTGTTGCGTACGTAAATTTCAGAGACTAAGTTGGGGAAATTCAGATGTAAATTCTGGCACTAGTGGGTCCAAAGTTACGCCCCTGTAAATACTGAAAGATCTTAAAACACAAACACAAATGCGGCTTTACCATATGTATCATATGCATTTCCGCGTTTTAAGATCTTCAAAGAAATGTAATCTCTTTAGTGTAAAGTATATTGACCATAAAATGTTTAATTGTTTTTTTCTACAAATAATATTTAATATTATAATACACGATTGGATTAAAAATTAAATTTCAATTCTCAGGTCGTGTAAATCTTTATGGCCTCTCATTTTTAAAATTTTCCTATCCAATGGTGTATATCATGTAAATTATTTATGTGACTTATGTTTTCATGCGTGTTTAGCGTGTTTATCAGTGCAATAGGGAAAATGATATTTATAATTGTTTGAATGTAATAAACGATTTTAATCCTCTCAATGAAATACCCTACGTCAAGACATGTTGGGATAAATATGGGCTGCGGTTGGCAATTTAGAGAGAGGCACTGTTTTAGATCTCTGTACAGAACTGTAGTACAATTGAACTAAACGGGTAAAAATCAAAGAACTAGACTAAAGACCCCTACTTTTTCCGCTATCAGATAGAGAATTAGGACAGGTGTAAGGTTGCCCCAGTCTACGCAATGTCCAGATGTACCTGGCTACTGACGATATGGACCTTTGAAGCCCGGCTTTGAAGGCTATGATACCAGTACCAGGGGTATCAGGAAAACTCGTCCAGGGGAAAATTCGCTGACATCAAATAGCGTAGCCTTACACATGTCCTAATTTTCTATCCGATAGCGGAAATTAGGGCAGTCTAGAAAAAAATACCCGAGAAAAATCGGGCGAAAAAGAAAAATCGCGCAGATTTTTTGTTGCACTACAGTACAGTTCGGGCACACCCTAATCTACGTCCGCAATCCTGGGCCGGACCGACAGCCAATGCTGTCTTTTAAGGGCTAGGCGCTTGTCGATTACGCTTTGAAACCGGAGCTACTCAGCAGTCTTCATGTCGGGAGAAAATGTATGACTTAATGCATGTATTTGATTTACAGGATAAGCATTAGTTATATTTTAGTTTGAGTAGAAAAAAATATTATGTACATGTGATGTTTTTAAGTCTTTGACCAGGTTCCTTAAAACCTAATTTTGTTTTACCAAGTATGAATGTAATAGAGTTGTTTTTAATTACTGAAAGATGTCCTGGATTTAATTTTTAACGGATTATAACTCCAAATGTATCGAACTGTTTCCAATCTCTACAAAAAATGGACTTGATTTCAGCTAGAGTTGGAATTGAAATCATTGCAACTCTATTACATTCAGAGTGCACATTTCGAATCTGTTTTTATATTATGAATCTCAATTGTTTTATCATTACTAACTGTATTATTTGAATTAAATTATAATTTCAATTGTTATATTTAATTTGTTATAAATCGTATAAAGGTTTCGTAAAAAAAACTTTGAGCTTAAGGCTGTTGTCATGCGAAAAATTTAAGTGACGCAAATATAACTCTAGTTATTAGGTACCTTTTTTATGAAATTTTATTACGTTTCTGGCGACGTAAAAGTTTATGATCCTAAAGAAATCGCATAAATTAGCGATTAACGCGTATGCAAGTGCAATCGGCCAAATTGACTTTTAAAAACATTAAGTACAATGATATATTAATGCCAGAAATCACTTTCATATCAATTTTTGAAGTACACGCATACTGAATGAAAATGACTTAAGATATGTTAAGTCTATACTTTTTTGATAACGCGAATTCTAATGATAATAAGTTTAAATTGTACTTGGGTATAAATTTTATGATTTTTACATGTTCACCAAAAAACTTTATTACGCTAATCTCTTGACATATTTATTATACTATAGAGTTTTCTATACGTCATGACCATGTTATATGAAAAACAATAATCGAAAGACCTCTAAACATTCTAAGTAACTATTGAAATTAGAATTGCAGAATTAAGTTAATGGAAATGAATAGATTATTTAACTTGACTTAGTTTAAAAACACTTGATACCATGCTTTCTCGATGTTAAAAATGCTTTCGATACCGTTAAGTATTTATTCTTACCACGTGAAGAATTCTTAAAAAACTTGAATGAAATTCTAATGGTCTCTAATTGAAATGAAATATGTAAGTGTACTAAATTTAAGTTTATATAGGTTATTTCTTTGGTCTAAAATTTGCATATTTGCCCCACGTCATGAATACTAATAAGGCTCTAACCGAGAACGGTTGCATTTATTGTATCGAATTTCTATTGTATGCATGATAAACGAATATAATTTACCTCTGTAAATTTTAAACCATTTCACTAAAAGATTCAAAATGGATGATACGTATAAGATATTTGATGCCACCCCAGGAGGACAATTTGTATTTCTGAAACAATTCACTTTGACAAAAAGGGAAATATTTCTTATTTGTGCTGTTATATTTCTTGTACCAGCTTTGATTTTATTTATGGGGCTAGCCCTTGCATTTGCCGGTACCGAACATCCTATTGCTGCTGAAGAACTTTGCCTCAAGCCAGCGTGTTTGACATCGATGGCTGAATTAACAAAAAACCTGAACAGGTCTGTGGATCCTTGCACAGACTTTTATTCGTATGCCTGTGGAAACTGGCCTAAGTATCGCCCAATGCCGGAGAATTTTAAATGGGGTAAATCAGTCTATTCGGAGCTTTACTGGTCAAATATATATAAGATTGCACGAATCATGTTTAGAAGGAGATTTCAGACAAAGTCACGAGCTGAAAAAAAGATTCGTGATTTCTTCAACTCGTGCGTAGACGACTTTGATAGGAAGAAAAAATCCGCAAAACCATTTATTGAAAAAGTGCTCAAGAAAATTGGTGGGAGTTTTCTTCTTGGTGATTCACTGTCTAACTACGATCTTAATACCGGCCTTCAAAAAGTGCACGTTGATTTTTGGACTGATGCTATTTTTACATATTGGCCAGGCACTGACTATGAAAATGAACTTCATAACGTAATCAAAGTGAGTATAAAGTCTTTTACCATATTTATGCCGCTGTCGGCGTCAATGCGTGCCCCGATCGGGGTAAGAACCCGGGGAAGGCATTTTGACCTTGCCTCCTATCCAATTATAAAACTTCACGCGCTGCATATTGATTGGCACCACCTTAGGATCACATACCTATGCGGGGACGATTGTAACAGGTTAATAATCTATGCTGTAGTTCTGTTTAATTCCGTTTCTTTTTTAATGACAAAAAGCTTATGAATTTTAAGCTACAAGTATTAATATTCTACCTTTTAAATGTGGTAGTTGGCGGTTGGCAGGCATCGCATATCGGGAATGTGGACCATACCTGTGGTAAAGGTCAGTGTCCCGGTGGTTAGTGTCCTCTTCATTTTTATGTCAGTACTCCCATACCGCGGCCGGAATTGCACAGTTGGTTAGAGACTTGACAAGACTTGGCGCATAATCGAAATATCGTGCCTCTCTATAGTCTAATGACACAAGTGTCTGGTCCAACGTGTCCTTTAACTTAAGATTTTACTTGACTGTGATTAAACGAAGATGGTGACGAAAAAAGGTACCCCGTGCCGCGGAACTGAGAGACTGGCACTGGCACATACTGCCGACTTCTATAGTCTGGTCTACTTATTTTGTACATATTTTTTGCAGAAGTCTATCTCAACATTACGCCCATATTGGCGTATTTTTCGTGTTATCTAATGAACTCTAATTCTGTGCCACTTGATGTCAGTCCCGAGACATTAGGCCCTATATGTAAATCATGTACATTGACTCTACCTGATATGAAATTAGCTATAAAACCATTAATGGTACACCTTATCAGTTTCTGATAAGTTAACTGTTAAAATTAGCTTTACGTTACGACCTGTAATATCATAGGTTAGGAGGCGTTGCTTGGGATATATTTCAGGATAAATTCAAAATTCAATGGAACTGAGGTTGTATTATTAATTTTGATGACGTCACTGTGATCCAAAATGGGCGATACAGATTCGATTATCCCAGGAGGGCCTTTGGGCCCGCGTTTGAATCGACCAATGAAGGTTGGACCTCTAGCTACTGTCCGTGAGGTCTTAATGGCCTCCGCCATTTTGGTCCTTTTGCTAATTATGATAATTTTATCGATCGTTATCGGAACTTCAAGATCAAAAAGCGAGATTTTGGGAGACTATTGTAATACCCCAAAATGTCTAGCTGGTTCTGGGTATCTTATGGACAATTTAAATAAATCTATTGACCCTTGCACTGACTTTTTTCAATATGCATGCGGTTCTTATGGGAAAAATAACCCACTTTCTCCCACTACATACAGTAGCACAGTATATTCGAAACTTTTGCAGCGAAATCAGGCAAAATTGAATAATATTTTAACAAGATCCGCTTTAGTTAAAGTGGGAAGTTGGCAGTATAAGCTAAAGCTGTTTTACAGAACTTGTGTCAACGATTATGAAAATTCTAAACGTGGTGGCAAACCACTAATTGATGCTATCAATGATGCAGTTGGAGGTTGGTATCTTCTAGATCAGTACACACCAAACATAGGGTCTTTTGATTTTAACAAAGCGTTACAAAAAACGCACGTAGATTATTGGGTCAATGCCTTGTTTTCATATTATGTTGGACAAGATTATGAAGATCCAGTGAGAAGAAATATACAGGTATGTATTCATTATCTAGCTGGACTAACTCGCCCAAGTTAATCGTGATCGGTAGGAAAATTCTGTATTATATTACATATAATTTTGGACATTATACATCAAAACATGTGGAAATATTATTAAATTATTTTCATTACTTCCATACGTTTTGATGTATTAAATTCAGAGTTGTATCTCAAACAATACAAAATTTCCCCGCTATAGATAAACACGAATTTACAATGCATGGGCAATATTTGCACTTCGAAAAAGTTATTTCCGTATGTTTCCGGAGTTCTATATCTCAAAGAGGGTATGGAAGGGGTCTAAACGGGATCGGGATATGGTGAAAAACGCCCAGCCGGGATCGGGTTCCGTTGAAAATAGGCCTTATCAGATCGGGTTCGGGGTGGCAGGATGGGTTGCCAGGATCTCCGGAAATCTAGTGGGATCGGCATAATATCCCATTCTTAGCCTTGCCGGGATCGGAATATCTCATTTTTAGCCTTGGCGGGATACCCACTCTATAGACACCCTCCTCAAACAATACAAAATTTCCCTCGGATTGTTGGTAATATTGTTTTTCAGATTGACCTTGGTGGTCTAGGAATGTACTACAAATACTATATCAATGATAAAGATGCGGACATAGTCCAAGCCTACAGAAACTTCATCGGAAATGTTACAGATCTCCTGCTGAGAGATGCTGGGCAGAAATTTGGCGATGACCAACAAAAACAAGAAAGAATCGATGGATTTGTGAAAGACGTAGTGACATTTGAGACCCAACTCGCTAAGGTAAATGCTAGAATATCCCCTATTTCAACCGATCAAGATATCCCTTTGACCAATTCAAACGGTTTGATAGTGATACCAAAACGGTACCCCTATCCGCTATAGTGTGTACGCATAAGAGGGTCACCCGAGAATTTTCGGTAGTGAATTCACGTAAATGTGCAGTACAAACTAATACAAGTACGGTACAGTACTTCACTTCCTGAGCAGAGTACAAAATGACTGTCGAGAGGGCCTTATAATTATTGGGGTATAAACATACACCCACAATGGCGATTTTGCTGAAGCGTACACGTATAAAGGCCAAAATATTAAAAGCGTACAGCGTACAATGCCCTAAAAATTATGCGTACACGGGAAGCTGCAATTCATTTCAGGGTATACTCGGGAAGCATATACAATGGAATTTAAGCGTACAATACAATTTAAGCGCAAACGAGAAGCGTACTAATGCAATTTTAGCGTACACGGAAAGCGTACAATTCAATTAAAAGCGTACACGATAATCGTAGAATGCAATTTAAGAGTATACGGGAAAAGTACAATACTATTTTAGCTTACAGGGAAGGTATAATGCAATTTAAGCGTCTATATGATGCCTACTAGTTTTGGCGTACACGGGAAGCGTACGATGTAACTTTAGCATACACGGGAAGCGTACAGCTGAAAAATTGGACGCACGAGCGTACAGCGTACAAAGGCCTCCCAATAAGACCCTTTATCGAGTAATGATTAACTCGGAAATGAAATTTTTCAAAAGTTATTGAATTAAATATCGATAAATTTACTCTGAATTTACCCAGGTCAATTTCTTTGCGGTCAAGCTTTGTTTAATTCCAGTACTTACTATTTATAATAGATGGCATTAGTAATAGTTTTGTATTTATGTTACAGATTACAGAGACCTCTCCAGTATCAGAGAATCCACATGACTATGAAAATAGGCACACGCTTGGTGACCTAACGGCTGATACAAAAGGTTCTGGGGTAAGCTTATACACGTTTGTCTTACATCTTTATCAAAAAATTAACTTACTTCGCTATGTTAATCAATATTCAATTAATATTTCAGTGCAGTATATATTAAAAACTGTGCAGTATCGAAAACTGTGCAACATATTAAAAATATGCAGTATATCAGAAAGTGTTGGCATATCACAGATATATGCATACTTTGTTCACTAGAAAATCCTTCAGCCATGGTATATAGAATTAGGGTTTTCGAAATACTCTTTATACAATTACATGTAACACTTTCTAGAAATCACTTTTTTGAACTTTCAGATTGATTGGACTGCATTTTTCAAGTACATGTTTGACCAGAATAGAATAACTTCAAATACTCAAGTTGTACTTCTCGAAAAATATTACATGTACAATGTCTCCAATTATATTTCAACATTAGGAAAAGATAAAAATAGGTATTAAGATATTGGATAACTTTTAAAGCTCACATTTTAATAGTACATACTTCCAATATAGTAAACACTTTGTAAAGCTATGGTATAAAACTTTTTTTAAGGTATAAATTGTAAAATTACGTTGCATTGAATATATTTTCAGGATACTGAATAATTACCTGTCCTGGAGATTGATTCAAGCGTACCTGCCTGACCTATCCTATGAATACGTTCATCTTGGCCGCGAATTTTACGTTCAAAGAACTGGAAGAACGCGTTTCCTTGGAACATGGCGGTATTGTTTCTACTATGCGGCAAACAAAATGAGTGATGCACTCGGTGCCATGTTCGTTCGAGACCATTTCGCTGACCAAAGCAAAGCGAAGGTTTGTATACAACTCATAACTGAGACTTAAAACTTAACGCTAACCTGATAACTTATAAGTTAGAAAACTTATAACTTATAACTTTTACAAGTATGTGTACATACATAGGTTCACGAAATGGTAAATCACATCAGAACAACTATAAAGAATCATTTGTCATCAAGAACATGGATGAGCCAAGATACAAGAGAAAGAGCCGAAGAAAAGGTAGGCCAATGAATGATAAAAACTTGCATCAATATTATTATTTCTTTTGTCACGTGACAACATGAAAATGCGTTATATTTTGAACACTTCGTCAAATACACTCTATAGGCTATGTGATTGGTCCTCGTTCTGTACAAGAAAAATAAAACACGTTTATCGATATATTACTCGTTTAAATATAGTAAGAACTCGTGTTAAATTTCTTGTACAAAACTCGGCCCAATCACATATACCGTATATGGGCTATTTTTCAGTAGATTTTATATTAAATCATTTTTTATCTTTTTATCTTGTCATAGCTGGACAAAGTGGTGGACAAACTTGGCTATCCAGATTTTATGATGGACGATGCGCAATTAGACAGTATCTATTCTTCAGTAAGTAATTTATAAAATTTATAAAGAATTATTCGGTCGCAAAAAATGAAAATTAGGCCCTAATGATAAAATTATTAACATTAACATTATTTGTATTTTAAACTACAGTCCATGGTTTTAACATCATATTATACTGTACCTATGTTAAAGCAGCGGCTCGGTTGGGCCTCGAAAAAATCCTGAAAAAAAATTGATGTTTGTTATAGACGAGTCTTTTTTTGGGAGTAATAACCACTTTTTTATAAGAGACTTCTGCATGTTAGGGGAGTCTCTTTAAGAGACGTTCCGGATGGCCCACCCCCTCCCGAGAACGTCACCTCCACGGACGAATATCGTCCCCCCGGTGTATGATATGTTATACAAATCGGACAAGATCCCTACGGACAATGATCTCTACCACACCGGTTACATCTTATATTCCAAGGGGGTAAAGTCCAGTTCAGAAAATTTGGATAAATTTCTTTTAAATAGCATGTATTTTCTATTTTCAGCTTACAATCGTCCCTAGTGATTATTTTCAAAACGTTTTGAACATAAACAAATTTGAAAAAGTTGATTGGAATAGGAGATTGAAAGAGGGAGTTAATAAGGACGAATGGAGAGTGGCAACGTATGACGTAGCGGCGAAAATGTCACAACTTTGGGTTGAATTGATTGTACCGGCTGGAATGTTGCAATTACCGCTATTTGACCAATCGATACCGATGTACATGAATTTTGGATCAATGGGGAGCATTTTAGCCCATGAATTGATCAATGCTATTGATGAAATCGGTAAGGCTATGCAGAAAGTCGCCCAAAAAAGTTAAATTTAAATCCATTGCTATCTTTGGAATCTGTTGGAATATATGGGTCATTTGACGCTATATTTTAAGGAGCATTATCCCATGTTGGTGCCAGCCCGTGAGAAAAATTATTACTGTATTCATTTTTAGGTGGTTTCTATAGTAAAGACGGCACATTCTTGGATTGGTGGTCAAAAGAAACAGAGACAAATTATGTCAAACGTCGAAAATGTATTGTTGATTTTTACGACAAGAAAACGTACTCAGCGAGAGGCACTACGGTAATATAAGGCCCTTTATTCTATTTTACGGAGTTTAATATGACAAGAAGCTTGAGAAACCTCTAAGTTTGTAGCTACTAGCCCCATAATGTTTAGCGTTTTTTTGAGTGATAAACATGAATTAAAACGTGTTCAGGTAGTTTTCGAGTCCCCTCTCTTTATATTGTTTTAGATAAAATACAAATTCTAATTTATTTCAGTTTAAAGTAAATGGCCTGTCATATTCCCGTACTGGTGTCGCAGAAACCGGCGGAGTACGAAATGCATTTTGGGTAAATAAAATTCATTCATAAATGTCTTTAACAGATCACGTGATTCTAGCATGCACACTGAGAGATAACATTTGATTAGTCAATCTATATATCGCGGCATCGTAACGCGTCACAATTGAATTTAACCAATCAGCTCAGACGATGCATATCAAATTTTCACGTATTATAACGAGTGCTGTGATTAGTGGAAATAATTAAATTCCAAACGCAATCTGTTTACAGGCTTGATTAGGTACAAGATACAAGTACCCATACTTTAGTGAGTGTTTCTTACCGTTTAAATTTCTGGCAACTATTAATTGTACTTTTTCAGGCATACAAAGATTGGGAGGCGAAAAATGGCGCTGAAAAATTGTCTCCTTCTCTCCACCTCAACAATGAACAGGCATTCTTCGTGTCATATGCCCAGGTGAGGCGAGACCTCTTCGTTTATGTCGTGATTAGATTAAAATCTGGAAAAATTACAGAAAAACATATTGCACTGTTAAATGTTTTGGGCGTCTGTCACCTAAATGTTTTGGTTTTTGCCATAAAGTCATTTGTCATTCAGTAATTATATTTCTTTTTCGAAATGCACTTTTCAGACCAATTGCTACATCAGATCAGAATACTACAAATGGTTGCAAGGGCAAAGAGGAAGCGTTCCCGAAGAAATAAGGTAATATACACTTTTACACTTTATGGCGCATGCATCTACACATAACCTACTTCGGCAATGTTAGCGTTAGCAATCAGCCAAAAACATTAGTGGATATGTTCAATTAATGATACTAATTCAATAATTACAAATTCGAATTAAAGGGGCACGCTGCTGATTTGTTTATAAACAGCGCCACACACGTCTGACTCAATCACCGCGATTAGTTTATCACTATCATGACTATTATTCCTCACTAACGTGCATTTTGATTCCGTTAGCTAATCACTAAAGTGATGGGCGGTCACGTACTTTTCTCATTGATTGGGTTTTGTGTACAAACAAACCAGCAGAGTTCC
>JAXIUW010205509.1:0-11254 GCA_035591015.1 Cephalothrix simula
ACAAAATATTACACTACTGTTGAGTGCGACTGTACAATAAATATTAATATTGTACAGCAAATGGTTAATAATACTGTCTATTTCTTTCTCTTTGACTTTCGATTTTGCAAAAAATAGATAAATGTATAGTATTCATATTATATATGACATACAGTATTCTTCTGGGAGATACATGATTTTTCCACCCTGGAAACGGTTCCCAAGGCTATTCCCGTATCATATTTTAACGACTGTAACAGGATAAGATGAACTAAGATAAAGATTCAAAAGACCTTCCTGATTTTTCGTACCTTTGCAAAGTAAAATTGATATTTCTGGAGTTTGAAAACAATTACTGAGCAATTATTTCTAATTCCACAGGGATAACAATATTCATCTGAAATACAACTAGTGAAATGAGATTTTCTTGAATTAATTAGATATTTTCTAGAAACTAATTAGATACTTTGGAATTATGAATATTTTCAATAAGTTATGTATTGAAGCGCGCGAGGTAATTAACTTTAGAATTTCATATTTATTACTGGTCAATGTCAATATTGAGTTTTCAAGACAAGCCTTTGCCTCCCACTCTAGGCAAAGCTAAGGATCCCTCATCACCCCTAGGCGATGAATATTTGGAATTTTAGCCGAATATATCAAGCCCTTGTATCAATTTCAAATCATCATGACATAAATAGTTCCTTGATATTATAAACAGCTTTCTTATTATTGATAAACTGCGTGCAATTAAGGCAAATCTTGGTAAATGTGGGGAAATTATATGTATAATTTGTATATTTTCGTTGATTTTTGCCCACCAGTCTAGCTTTAGAAAGGCCCCCGCATCTAATTTGCCCAGGGCAAACCATAACATCCGAGGCAAGTTGATTTTTTACTCCCGTTTTATTGGGGATAACCCAGTATTATCGATCTTAATCCTTTTAAAATCTTCATTCATTGCGAATGGCCTTATATGGTCATTTTAAAAACTTAGCGAGTAAGCGATGAAATCGCCTTTCTTCATCAAGTTTAATGACAAAGCGTTTTTTATGTCAACTTATCGTGAACTAAAAAGGAGTGCGAGTGTTGGGGGGGGGGGGGTAAATGAATTTTTAAATGAGTTACTTGCGCATGTAATTATTATTTTTGATAAGGTTTGATTTACAGGGCAAAAATATGCATGTATTGAAAAGGTGAAAGGTCATTAAAATTTATAGACCCCTAAATTTGTAGGCTACTGTAACATGCTACAATTTATATTTTAAATAAACAGCACTCTTATTGAAAATATTCTTGCTCTTCACGAAGAAAGTTATGATAGTTATGGTTGTAGAGCTACCCTGGGCCAAAATATAATTGTTTAGAAAATCTTTTTAATTTGAAGTTGATTTGAAAAACATTTTGAAATTTTAAAGCATTTTTAAAACTTTCCCTCTATTTTCTGTAAAAATAAATTTTGAAAAATTCAAAAAAATAATTATATAACAAAAAAATCAAAAATTGTTGTGGGAGGTTTAACCCTTAAAAAGTGCAAATTTGAATCCAAATTCAGGGGGGACGCAAATATGGTTCAATGGGATCCAGACTCCCGCTTCTGCTAAAAATGAAATGGGCTTTACTTATTTCTAATTTACATAATATTTGCTTTTTTATTATGAATGATAATGAAAGATCATTGTGTCCTAAAATTATCTGCAACTTCATTTTTT
The DNA here is from genome assembly GCA_035591015.1 of Cephalothrix simula. NCBI lineage: Eukaryota > Metazoa > Nemertea > Palaeonemertea > Archinemertea > Cephalotrichidae > Cephalothrix > Cephalothrix simula. Next base: position 1,692 of record JAXIUW010205509.1, read on the forward strand.
ATAGGCTAATCACGCATCAAAAACTATTTCGAAAAATTTCCCTTGAATTTGGGACTTGAGATTATGTTTCAATTGGCCTTTATGACTTCTAGAGTTTCGGTTCGATAAGGGGGCATTGTTTATTCGTTTATGTAACGGACGGTACACATTAAATTTTTGTTTATGACAAAAAAATGAGAAATATTTTTGCTTAAAGCAGGATAAATATTTTTGGACATTATTAAGGCACAAAACTTAAGAAAAATCCACAAGTATTAATCTGTTATTTTATACGAGTGATTTTATATGTATACTTAAATGCCGTCCAGATTTGAATTTCTGAATTCATCGTTCAAAACATATCATATCGTTTTAGCCCTTTTTTCTTTGTAAACAAGTAGAATTTTGTTTTTTATAAAATTCAAAGGACGTATTCACTTTAAATGTCATATATCTTAGACTTATATTATATCTTTCACGCGGCTTTATTATCAAACCACAAAAGAAAACGCAAATAAAACCCTTCCTAGAAAATATTGAAAAATACTCTTATTCTACTACTGCGCATGTCCGTAGTAAGATTTGTAAATCTATAGTAAAAGTCACGTTGCCTTTATTTTTCTAATTATGCATCGGTTTTTCACGAACCTTCCCGATGTGCCGTATAAGGAAGTTTTCGTAATCTAAGATAATGATACTATCTTTTTTCGGAAGTGAATTCCTTATATGGGCATGTAGATCACTTACGAATGTGACGTATAACGCATCATCAAGTCGGAATTCAATAACCGGATGCTTGTTTTCCTTATATGGAAAGTGCCGAAGATTAATTATTCACGTTCCGAAGGTAAATCTAAAATCGGAAAGTCACACGCTAAAATTGTCGAATTTTTACAAACCTAAATGTCTATAAGATATACAACATATACGTATATAAAAATATATACTTTATTTTACCTGAATATGGTTAAAATTTTATAAAGATGGCGGCACTATTCGTTACCAAGCCTTTCACAAATATTGACTTTGGCGTACTAGCTCATTATATATTCACTACGTCAATCTATCGTCACAATCGATCGTAGTAATAAATAGACTCGTAGTAGAATCTGATTGGACAACGTGAATAGTAGTTGCCATATATGGTAATCGGGAGTTCATTCATGAACTTTTTCGTATATAAGCTGCCATTCATTCATAACTAGATCACTTCAAGCTTACTCGTCTAAATACAAACGTATGTGTGATTATTTGTGATTATTTTGTTATTCTATCATCATAACCGTGTCTGATCAATTCAGACGTAGTTCCACCTCTGGAACGGAACAACCAACTACAAGTACAATGATTATGGACGGTTTAGATACATTATCTCAGGTCGCCTTAGCTGACCAACAGATACTGAGTTTTGACTCTTTTCATCCGACAACTCAAAGTGCTGTGTCCATCCGATCTCCGCTGGACGGAGTAGATGATCAGGCTTTAAACACACCTGTTACCTCATCGGACTTATCATCATTTTTCTCTTCGGATATTGAATTCAGTGATCCGTTACCTATAACCGGTATGTGTTAATTTTTCTTATGTCTTTATTATGTTTACATCGCCCACACATGGGTTTAGACTCCCACACATATAGTACTTCATGGTTCGTGGGACTTGTGCTTTTTATTTATTCCTTTGTTGTTATTTAGTCTTTTTCTTGGCTCTAATTTACTTAGAAATATTTTTAGATCTTATCTGACTCATGTCATTAAGAATTGACTTAGGAATTTGGCTCAATTTTGACATTTTAACTTCGAATTTTTTAGAAATTTTTGGTCATGGACTTACATAATAACTTAATACATCACCCTTTTACAATATTTTATCAAAAAGACTTATAAAATATTGTTATTTTAGACATTTTTATACTATCTCTATATTTCGATCGAATCACTTATCGGAATGACGTAGGTTGGCGTGAATATGTGTATTACGTAGTATAATAATCAGCTGTTTCTCCGACTTATTTTTTTGCTTATATCTGACTTAGTAAGGTTTATTTACTTATATTTTTATATAATACTTATATATTGAATATAATAGATTACAATTATTGTTTTAAATTTCAACCAGAGTGTTAAATTTTTCTAAAAATTGACAATTTGTAAGAAATATTTGCGATAAATTCTCCTATCTAATGGCCGCCACTGCGCATATATAATTAGGTAATCGATAACTGTTATATTTTAAAATAATGGTGTTATATGAGTGAAATACTTACTGAAACCTTAAAAATATTGTCCAGGTATAAATATTGTAGTATTATATTTCATATACTATTGTATAAGATCATATTTAGTTGTTAATAACTGGTATTTTGACTGGTATTAAAATATCTTAGCTGCTCCCCATAAGCGACAACTGGTCCCAGTCTGACGTGCTACCTACGCAAATGGAAATCAGCCAATAGCAGCGCGCTACTACAGATCTCGCATAATGAGATATACAAATCGCACGCGGTTTATGTCGGACTGGATATAACTTATATTCACTTGTCAAAATGAGTGGGTTTAAAATTAAGAAATCTTTGTATTATGTCACAGTTTCCCGTTATCCCTCCTTCGGATACAACCATGAGATTACTTAGTGAATATCTTAGGACTTTTCAGGATATATCAAAAGGTTATTTATTAATTCAATTTTTATAGACTATTTTTCTGATTATTTTTTTTATGGTTAACTTATGGTAGTATTGTATGCTTGTTACAAACTATTATTGTTTTTCAAGTTTATGTGCCTCTTAAGTGCCTACCACGCTTTTCTGCGCCCCTTCTTTAATTCAAACACAAACCCACGTGATTTTTTTCTAATTGACAATGGCACTTCGTGATGAATGGGTATGCTAAAAGTATGTGTTTATATTTGACATAAGCTTATACTCAAGCTATGTCCCTTACTGAGATAATTTTTAATTTTATATAATATATTATAATATATTATATATAATGTATTTATATAATTAACAATTTATTCTAATATTTTACAATTTAACTGCAGAAAAGCGTGGAGTCGCTGTGCGTTTCCCTTTGTTTACAAAAGAGTTAGTAATTAGCTATAACGGATGAATATTTTTATCTTTTCAGCAAGCGTCGAAGCATCCTTTACCATTCCTGAAAAGCCCGAGTCAGAGTCATCCACACCATCTACCACAACACATCGAATCTCTTACAAAGGTACCTTCACCACATCTGCAACTCCAGTTTCCAGTTACCAGACGAGTCAAAGTGGACTAACTCCTCTTATCAGCCCACTTTTGAGCATTCTCACCCAAGGTGCTTCAGCCAATTTATCGCAAGGCCAATTTACCATTCTTACCGGCTCCGGAGTTGATCAAGAAGATAGTCAGTCGTGCCGCCAAAGCCCAATTGAACAGCAAAGATCACAGTATGACCAGTTCATCCCAGCCGCTTCTCCGCCATCACATTTCTCAGGAAGTTACGGTGCTTCAAGCCCTAGCCACTCGACACCCGAACCTGTCTACAGTACTGGACAGGACTTTAGTCCACCTCCTCCACCCTACACCCGGCAGTCATCATTTGAAGGAAATTATCCGATGAAACAACCCCCGAACTACTCAAGTTGCCAACAGTCTCAAGGATATATTCAACAACAAGGGATGGTTAACCCATCTGGACTCCAAGTTCATGTGTCAGAGAACATTACCTACTCAAAGGAAGGTGCTTGGTCCACGGATATGCCTCAGCCTGGCACTAGTTATAACATGCCAGGCACATGTACTGTGAAAACTGAACCACAGGACGATTATAGTTTATCTCATCTCTCTCAACAAGACTTTAGCCTTATTAGTTCAGCACCTAGTACAATGGTGTCAAGTGCCCCTTCATGTAGCTCATCAAAAATGCAAATGGACATTTTAGGACAGTCTTATCAACAAATTGGAACTCCGTTAAAACTCTTACCCGTTAAACAACGAAAATATCCTAACCGGCCGTCAAAAACGCCACCCCATGAGCGTCCATATGCATGCCCAGTTGAGGCATGTGACAGAAGGTTTTCACGAAGTGATGAACTTACTAGACACATTCGTATCCACACAGGACAGAAGCCGTTCCAATGCCGGATATGTATGCGCGCTTTCTCACGCTCAGATCATCTTACAACACATATAAGAACACACACAGGAGAAAAGCCGTTTTCGTGTGATGTTTGCGGTCGAAAATTCGCCAGATCCGATGAAAAGAAAAGACACGCTAAAGTCCATTTAAAACAAAAAATGAAAAAAGAGGCCAAAATGTTGGCTAGTTCAGGACCTTTACCAGGAATGTCTTGTGGATCTCCCTCCTCAACGACATCGTCAGACTTATCAGTTCATGTTCCTATAACGCATACGATGTCTGTGCCAGTGACAGTAACAACATCTGGACTATAGGAAGATATTCAAATTAGGACTAATTATTAAAATTTAAAAATTGTGAATTTTGTTAATATTACATTTTGTTGGCATTATGTTTATTTTGACAAAACGCCATAATATTGTTGACTTTTGCGGCATTTAGTGTATATGTATTATTATGTTGTTGGTGAAAAAGTGTTTTTTTGTCAAAAAGTGGATTTTATTTTTTCATCATCACTTACGTAAGTTATCATTTAATAGTGATTTCACGTAAAAAGTGCACCATGTGCGCTAATTTATAGGGTGGGCTAATACTTTAAACTACGCTTGATGCATAGTACGGTGGGTTGCCATTTATAACCGCGCCTGGCGCTTGGTTTGACTTAGTGATATAAGTATTTCATTAAGTGGCATTTTTTATACACAAGCTGTATTTGCTGTGTGTATTTTTTAGTTATATGCTAGATGTTTGATCTATCATAGGTTATAATATATATTGTTGCCAAATTTTGAATTGTTGTTCATGAATTGGAAGTATTGTACAATTATTCTATTTTCATATTTTGTCTATAATTTCCTAAGAAAGTAAATTTCACGGCATTTGTCTATGTTATTCCAATTGTTATTTATAAGGGGTTGTGTATGGCTTTGGGTTTTAAATTGTTTATTACCGACCTTTTACATTTTTTATAAAATAAATATAATATAGAACTCGTTTTGAAACTAGGTGCTTTTTTATATATACCAATATTTAATTTAGGGATCCCACCAGAGAGTGCGTTTCAGAATTTAAAATTGTATTAGATCCCATGCCTATATACATTCCTTACTTCACTCAGAAAATGTCGATCAAATACGCCAAAATTATCGATTTATTAAGTTATAAGCAGATTAAAAGGTTTAAGAAAATTTTACATTTAAAATGTTATGATTTTTAAAAATTCTCAAAATATTTATTTAGGAAATTCTCAAAGTATCGATTTTAAAAATTCTCAAAGTAATGATTTTAAAAATTCTCAAAGTAATAATTTTTTAGAAATCATATTATTGAAGAATCAAAATAACAAATTATCTTTTTTCTATTTAAATACTCATGATCCTGTTCCTTTTAAACTTAGTAATAAAGAAAATGTCGTTTTTTAAACTTGGTTATTAAAAAATGTCGTCTGTTATTTTTGAATTGTTGACTGCTTTAAATTAATTTGGTTGTTTAAATGTGATCACGTTTTTTGTCAAAGATTGTAATCTATATTATTCGCGATTGTTCATCTCAATGAACGTAGTCAATTTGCTAAATGATTTGCAATAAATATTTTTATCCTGAAAATTCTGTCTTTAAATTTATTTCTCGTCTGCTGAGGTTAAAAGTAGTTCCGACGTCTCACACTATTTCAGAATACATAAATCAATCCGAGAATAGGTTTTCAATTCTTTCTAATTTATACGAGATCGATATCTTTAGGGAATCAATCTAATTCTGAATCGATCCTGTGATTGATTTCAAAGCAGTTTCATTTAATGGGACTTGGAGCTTTTGATATACATCAAACCAAGATAACTTTGTCTTCCATTTTGATTAGGAATTAACCAAATCAACAATACAATACAACAATCCTTAGTCTTTCTGTTTAATCACTGGTCACTTTGCTCCGAAAAAATATTCTCATAAATAAAGTTAGCTTGATGTAAAAAACAAGATAAGTAATCACACTTATTAGCAATTTCAAAATAAAGCAATAAAATTAAATGCAAATTATTGATGAAAATCAAATCATTAAAATCATTTTCTTATTTTCAAATCACAACTATCTACTTCAAATAAATATAACTATTTTTTGTGCTTAAAACTCTAGAACTAATTTTCTGAAACCTAACTTACAAGGCAAAACAACTCAGAAAATCATTGACCAAAGCAAACTCTCGTGTCATAATACATGTATTATACTTGTATTCCCAGTACTAAAACATACAGGTATTCACAGAGAAAGGGCTCCTTACTTAGAAGATCTCAGGACACTGAATAAGGAAATAAGTAAGGTAAGGTTTAATTTTTTGTTAATTATTATTTTGTTAACATAACGTAAGAATTCTTAAGATAAGTTGAAATTTCAAAAAAAGAAGTTTTAATTCATTTAATTTTGAAAGAAGTCAAAAGTTGTATGTATATTTTCAGAAAATAATTTAAGATTTAACTCAAAAATTTCTTATTTATAACTTTTCAATTTAGTGTTCTTTACACAAAAGTACTTTCGTAAGTTAAAATTTTTTCAGAAAAGTCATAGGTTATCACTTTGTTTTTTGGGGAATAACCTTCGCAGAGAATGATTCGAATCATAGAGGCCTCCTCCTGTCTCCTCCGTTTCAACAGCGTATGGTACAGGGCCCGCGGTAGGCCCTGGACAGGGCCCGCCGTAGGGCCCCTGGAAAACGATTTTAGGGGTATCGAATTTTAAAAAATATGAGACCTGGAAAGCCCAATTTTGATCCTCAAACTATTTCTTTCCTCCTGCCAATGGCAATTTCAATAAAAATTTGAACCCATAAGATTTTATTGACTTTTGGACTATTATTTGACTAATTCTAAAAATCATACTTAGTAGTCGATTCGAGAAATCTTATATATCTTCTAAATGTCTCTAATAAGCTTTAATTTTGAGAATAACTTATATACATTTATTTTTAGACTCTTTGTCCCAAGTTTTTGTCTTTATTTCTTAGTAAACAACAACAAAATTTTTTTAAAGGCCCCCCCGCATACATGTCCGCCTCCGCCAAATTCAGAGAACTTAAATATATTAATTGTTAGACCGTTTATCTTAAGTTCTTCTTGTCTTTTTGTAAAAATGATTCTTTCCTAACAACGACAACAAATTATTTAATGAAAAAATTATTGGGGGGGGAGAGGGAGTTGCCCCCCTTCGGCCCCGCATGTCCGCCTCTGATTACATGTCACTATAAATTTTTTTGGGTGTGTTGAGCAAAATGGCATTACATGTACAATGTACATGAATATCCCATTTTTCTGGCATAAGCAAAGGGATTGATGGGTTTTGCTTTAAAATGTCATATTTCTTTTTTGGCAGTCATAAACAAGCCCACACAAGTCACACATTCTATTGTTCCCAGATTTAGGGCCCATGTTTCCCTAATGACCATAAAAAACATCAATGAGATAAAATTTTATTAAGTTAGAATCATACCTGGAAGCAAAAATGACTCAATAATACAAGAGGATTTTAGCCCACTACTCTATTTTATGATCATAATTTGACCTTTTCTTAATTTCTTTTTTAACAAAAACGTGACAAGGTGTGTCTTACCCTGATAATTAACCAAAAAGTCAGAGGATCAGATGGGGGCGTTTATCCACACCTTACCCCCAAAATAAGATGTTTGTTAAAATTTTTTTTACATATTTTTGTAAGTCAGACCTTGGCATTCCAATGGACAATGTCCTTAATACAAGAAGCCCCGAAACAATATGGAAAAATACAGATGTAGGAATAGGATGGTGATAGGAATGAGTAAAGAAGCCTTCAAATGTTACTCAAAAGGTTCGCCAACTACTTTATTCTGAAATTTTAGAAACCCCCGGCGCTGCCCCGTACCAGAAATACGTCTATAAATCTTTTAAATTTTCCATTCCTAAAAAGGGTGGCGCAACTCTTCGAAAAATAGAAACTTTTCACAAGTATTCAGAATATATAAGGTTCAAAGGGCTTTAGGTACCAGCGTTCCCGAAAACCGTGGGAGAGTGCTTTTTAAGGCCACCGAAGCTAACGATATTTTTGCCTTTTTTACTTATCGAAAAAGGACAAAATTAGTGTTGTGATATCGTAAGCGATTAACGACAAAACTGGAAAATTAAAATAAGCGTTAACGATAAAATAGATTCGGCTACCTCAAATTCTTTTGCTTCGCTGGGCATTATTACTAGAGAAACTTCGATTTAAATATGACAATGGGGCAAAAATTTGGGCTAGTTTCATATAAAACCTCATTGGAGTTTGTGGAACCTTTTTTTTAAATATCAAATACCAAAAAATTCTTGCCTCGCATCGCTCGGCATTGTTACTAGAAAATGGAGTGTACGTCTGAAATCCGTGACCCTGTGTTTTAGCGATAACGACAACCGATATTTGTCAAAAAAAACTTATTTTTTATCGATATCGATTAATCTTTGAAAAATGGTATCGATAACGATAAAGCTACGAAATTCTTAACGATAAGCGATGAAGTCAGAGTAGCTGCGGGGGCCTCTCTTTCGGCTCATTCAAACGTCCCAATTTATCCATACATTTATGTATATGGCTGTGCCTCTCTAGGGCCACTTCGGGAAAAATGGGAGGGTAATTCCTCCTTCCAGTGTGCAGATAAGAGCCCTAAATATACACTCAAGAAGGAAAAGACGAAACAAAATCTAGCATTCATAATCGGCTTCTTTAATTATGATAAATACTTTTCGTTCTGTATTTTCGCACCATATTTAAATATGATTTCTTTCCACATAATATGCACAACTAAATCATACATGTAGTACAGATATTATTTTATGATCAACAAACAAAATGAACAAAGATTTGAGGGTGAAAAAATTAAAAAGTGAGTTATTTATGAAACATTAACATAGAGATACTTTTTTAAAATAATCCGAGGAAAAAGTGCTGAGGCTAATATATGTAATAATCTACACTCTTAAGTCCGAAAAATATAAAAAATAATTTTTAAGCAATTTAAAAATATTTGCTGACGTTTTGATCTTTACCTAGACGTTTTGATCTTTACCTAAAGATCATCTTCAGAGTACTGATGATCTTTAGGTAAAGATAGAAACGTCAGCTAATAAATTTCTAAATAATGGCTTAAAAATTAGTTTTTTTCAGAGGTCTCTGGTTTTTTATATTTTTCGGACTTAAGTGTACATTACTACATATACATGTAATAAAGAATATACTATTTGTTAACAAAAAAATCTAAATAACTTTTAAATTCCTAACTTTATAAATAATATCTAAATAACTAAATAGCATTTATGTTTTGTGAAAAAAATGGATAAAATTATTTTGAATTTTACTGGTTTTAACTATGGATTATGTTATAAACGAATTAAACCCCGAACAGAAACTATTCTTGGAACTTTATCCTTTAAAATTCAAGGTTTGGATCAAAATTTTTGAAAGTCAGC
>JAXIUW010205731.1:0-11251 GCA_035591015.1 Cephalothrix simula
ATACCTAAAAGTGATACTAACAATGCTGAGGACAATTATAAGTCATTAACGAAGGGTTATAGATATGGCTCGCATCCCGATTTATACAAGAGTCAGCGAGAAGAACCTCGCGTTGAAACGCGACAGCGAGCGTCTTCGAGCGAACGTAAACCTATCCCAAGGTCAGACACGCTAAGGTCAGGGTCATACGACAGTCTAACAACAGCTAATCGCGGTAAGAAGACTTGGGAAGACGACTTAAAAGATTTAATGGAAAAATATAACATTCCATCTTGGGATAGTGAACCAAAGAAGTCTGCAGCTAAAAAACCTGAAGATTACAACCAATCACGTGTCAGTTCAACGTCACGTGATACAGCACCGCGTTATGATTCGTCAAACGATTATAAATCGTACACAAGTACTCGTACGAGACCGAATTCGATTAGTGAACCATATACCTCAAAAACATCGGCTGAACCGCCTATTAAACAACCAATTATATCTGGTTTTGATCTTCGTGCAAGGCATAAAGCTATCCATGGATTGAAAGATAAGCCAACTCCTTCAGTTGCTGAGCAGAAGTCTCCACGAATTGTTGTTACTCCTCCTGAAGATGAAGATAAAGGATATCACAGAGTTTTTGGCATAAGTGGCTCACCGAAAAATAGCCCTGGTAGGGAGCCGAGAGAAAGCCGTTCTTACGAAAAGGATATTAATTACCCTGTAGACACAACAAGGTATGTTAATTAATTCTTATTCAGAATATTCTTTTGGGTTGTATAGTTTAACTAATTTTGAATTTAGATGAAATGCTTTTTAGTTTAACCGTAGTTTAACTTTGCGTCAAACAACCCAAATTTTTAATTTTTTGATAAAGTAAAATTCTCTCATATACATGTACAAAATATGATGGAAAAATTGGATGATATTTGATGAGGCATGAACCGTAAAACGTAAAAATGACGCCCTCGTCGGAAACTGTCAGTGGGAGTAACAGAACCTTAACCCTTTACAATACATTTTTGGAAAGGACGTGAAAAGTTGTACACAATTCTGCACTTTTTATATTTCTTTCCCCACAAGGTTAAAACTTGTAGAGCAAAATTTGGTATTTGGCAGATCGCCTTTCACCACCAGTCCTGATATTGTTAAGAACCCAAGATATAACATCATTTACATATGTAGTATATTTGATGTGCCAAACAACCTACTGTATTTTTTGCACATTTTGCGCCACCACTCTCTACCGGTCCGGGCTGTATACTTCGTATATTGACGACGGAAGAAGCCCAGGGATGAATGATCATGAATGTCTTCCCTCGGTGTATGAAAAGAGGACAAATATCCCTATGGACTATGATCCCTGCTACACCGGTTTTTGATGTGGAACTTTCATGCCCTTTTTAAAAATGTAAAGTGTTAAGTGTTCCGATACTCCCACGGGGAGGTTTTGGCGAGGGCTTCGCTTTCACGTTTTACGGTGCCTAACCCGATTATTCCATCCATTTGCGCAAGTTTTACATCCTGAATTCAAGATTTGCTCTTATCAAATAATTCTGATCGATTCTTAAATATCAAGATTTTTCTAAATCCTTTTGATTTTAATTAATATTGCATTTTTATTTTAAATAATAAATTACCCCGGTTAGATATTGCATGCATTATAAACTTAATATCTCGAAAGTAACTTCACCCATTGATGATTAGTAGACGATAAATCTCAATCAGTGAACTTTCCTTAGCTATGTTTTCCTATCCTTAAAAATTACCTATCATTTCAGCCGATCTACTTTGACAAAAGAACAACGTAGCTATGCCGATAGCCTAGTTGAGAAATACAACCTTCAAGCAGAAAAACGCAGATCTACACCAGTAAAATAGAGGTGCTTAACGCTTCACACCCTTTTATAATTGTTTGACTCTTTTAAATTTCATTTCAGCTTTTGCATGACTTTCGGTGCTTGAAGAAGGCATATTTTGGAATTACATGTACTCAAATAATTATTGTATACCACACCGTCAGATTCTAATGTTAGTGGCAAAAACCCCAAATCCAAAGCTTTTTTTAGAACACGGTTCGTCTAAAGCAGGATCGAGTTAAGATTTTTAAAAATCGAAATAGTGTGATGTTATGATTCTGACATACGCTCTTGCGCAGTGTTAAAATCCTGTGTGCGCATGGTTGAATCTAGGGCTAATCATCTTTAAAACCATGATCTGCTGTTACATCAGAAACGGCATTTGCCCTTTGACCTTAAGAAATCAATCGGGGATTCGGGGTTATAGAAAAGTGGCCCTACAGAATCGAATATTACCGTCAGATGTTTTATACGTGCATTATGCGCATGTTTTTAACACTGCACATGCGCGCACATCACAAATTAGGCAGGAAACTGATTATATGTCATACTGTTTCGATTTCCGCAAAAATTGGTCATGAAACCCCTTTGATTGCCAGTGCCTTTTTGGGGGGGGGGCACCTTTATCCCAAAGGCTGCGGTAAATTTAAACCCGGGCAGTGCAGTTAAGATAGAATCAACTGAGGCCAAATAGTGTTTGTTTTCGATATAGTTTGAAATTTCAAAATATGTCTTCGAAAGATCCCAAAAACTATCTCCTTCTTGTGTGTAATACCGTATATATCTTCACCTTTAAACTATTACTTGCAGATTTGTCCGTGCTGGCAATATTTGGTTGCGAGTTTGTGATTATGGGCAGGTCTGGTTGATAAAAAATCTATCATAGTGCTTTATCCTGCTTCGAAATTCAATTTTATTTTGTTTTATAATACGTTACGCGATAAATTTACTAATTTCTTTAGTTATTAGATTTATGCGTTTTGTTTAAAAGTTCTGGCTTATAATGACTAGTTATTATTGCTTGTTCTATAATGTACCTCAATCAAACATTTGGTCAAAAATTTAAGGACTTAAGATGATTTTCTTGTGAGCAGGTACAGCCCTTGTGGTAACCTTTCAAAATATATTTCAAGGGTAATTTTAGTTTTTTATATCACAGCCCTTATTTTCGAGACCCTCTTTCTGTTTAGTAATGTATAGTTGTTATAAAGTAACATACTTTCCAAATCATAAAACCATTTGTTTTTAAGTATTTTAATCCCAATGGATTTTAGGGAGGCCTTAAACTAAGAGTTACCTGTTAGCACGGACATAATTTTCTTCTTACCATTTTGTGTGTTATAATTAACTAATTATATTTATTTTATACAACTATTTTTAGTAACAACATCCTAGATTAGAATTACTAAAATACAGGGTGCTTCATAAAAATACCCTGGCAATAAGCCTGTAGAGGCATTTTCTAACGTTATATGACGCTTTTTAACTTTACCTTTCAGTACCAAAATGCACATTCATAATTGAATGTGTTTTGAAAAATTTCATACCCATATTAACAGAATTTGCTTGACCAATTCGACCAATTTTAAACGGCAGTCGTTTCTTTTATTTCTCGAGCACTTTTTTTGCAAAATCGTAGACTCCCAAAACTAGTTGCGTTTTTTTCTGGAAGATAAAAACCTGACAACTCCTTTGACAAGATTTGTGGTTTAAAAATTACAGATTTCTGATGACAACGAAGAGTTTTCTGGTTTGAATATCATTTGATTGGAGGATCGTATGAAAATGTTCAAATATCTTAGAAACATATTCAGTTATTAAACCATTTTAGTACCAAAGTGTCATACTTCGTTGGAAAACGTACGGACTATATCGCCAATATCCTATTTTTTATTTCGGTTGTGTATGATGTGGCTCAATAAATTCTGAAAATTTCCTTTTGATTGATTGTCTAGCGAAAGTTTGTGTATTAGTTTAAAATAATAAAAAAATTGGAATAAATTTTGTATCTTTTTCAGGCGCCGAAGGAATGATCAAAAATATTATGTCTGAAGTATAAAGATTGAAAAAGAATTTTATAATGCAAGGAAATCGTTTAAATGGTGCTAAAAATGTAATCAAAAAATCTTTGCAATTTGCAAAGAAAAAACTGAAAGTGGTGTTGATATGTTATTTTTCATGCAATAATGATGTTTTAGTGTATTTTTTTGTATTTAATGTTGCTTATTTAAACAAATGTTTTCTCGAGTAATTGAGAAAAAAAGATTGATATATTAGGTTTAACAAAATTAACAATAATATATATAAGGCTTATAAAATTTGTTGATGGATAAAAATATCCATTTTGCATAATGCTATCCGTCCTAAATATACTAATAATGCATGTATTTAATGAGCTTCATATTTGACAAAATTATAGCATTAATTGCTATTAAATTTTGAAAGGCAGCGAATAGCGTATATTGATACATGACATTGCGAACATTTTATCATGTATTTGATTTTTTTGGTATTTTATTCTATTTTAGACTGCTTTTTAGGTATTATATTTCATTCTCTTAAGTTCTTTATTCCATTCTTCCTTCTAGGTTCATAAGTACATTCCTTTTAGTTCCATTGTAAATATAAAGCTACCTGTGATTTTGATATATTGTATTTGTCCTTTATAGTTTCATGTTTTGATATTGTAATTTTAAGTGAAATGAAATGTACATTTTAATATTATTCGCTACAGTTTTTCTAACTAATTTACGTAGCATCTTAACAAACTCTAAGTAAATTTAGTTCAGAATATAGTATTGTATTTTAAATAAGAATTTTTATGAATTTTGTACAATATGTAATTTTTGTAGTACTTTTTAATATTTTTATATACATGTATGTGCATGTATTTAAGGGCCTGTTAATGAAAAATGTCAGATGAATTGTTATGTTGTCTATATAAAGTATATAGATTGTTATTATTTTTAAGTATTAAATATAGTATATTCATAATAATTTGATATTAGATTTTTGAATTTAGTACGTCACATTGAAAGGATGTTCATAGGCACATTTTGTCTAGTAGAAATGACGTTCAAGTGAAATAAATGACGTTCAAGTCAACATTTTGTCTAATACAAATGAGGTTCCAATGTATACAGTATTATTTGACGGTTATATGATCTTTTACGAGTGCAATATGAGAGCAGATATGTTCCGAGACGCAAAGCGCCGAGCTAAAATAACTGCTCATATTGCATGAAGAAATGATATGAAACAATATGGCATAAAAGCTTATCATATACACACCATCTCTCGACGTCTTATTGTTTAAAATGGAAATCATCATTATGTTTTCAAGATCTTCAGTATTATTTGGAAAGGCGTATCAAATTTTTTTCACTTTTTATAATTAGCCATCACTTGCCACCTGTGCAACGCCTAACGACGGAAAACACTATTTCTTTCGCGAGTAGAACTTGAAGACTTACTATCGTACAATTTACATGTACGCTTCTGACTTTCGCGATAATTTTAATTCCAACTTTCACGATCGTAAAATGTCAACCCATGGACTTTTAATATTTTAATTTTTACTTTCGCGATATTTTCTCGAAAAATATACATGTAATTAATCGCATTAACTAAGCCTTACATTTGCGATACCGGTAGCAATTCAAATTTCGCGATAGTAAAAAAGTCCATGGTTGCTCGGTTGCGCGATAGTAATTTTTACTTTCGCGAAAGAAATGGAGAATTTTCGTCTAAATGAATTTTGTTACGTCCCTTACGCGGAAAGCTATGAGAACCGAAGGGGTGATTAAAGTAAAATATCGCGTCCTTTTTTTATTTCCATTCAAATTCCGAATTAGATCCTTCCGTATTCTTTGCCTCTGCTTTATCTAATATCGATGGATAGGGATAATCTAGCGTGAGTAACTTTCTTAATGCTGGGCTCGCTCTTTCTTGGATCTCCAAAGCAACCGACCGCTTCAGGTCTTCCATTGGTCGAATATATTTTGGTAAATATTGTATCAGGACCCCAGTTCGTGAGCTTTGGCTATTATTTGGCATTGCAGCATGGTTTATGAGTCCCGGAAATAGAATGACGTCGCCAGCCTTTCCTGTGATTTGAGTGCAGAGTTCGTAGAATTTATTTTGATCTGGCCATTTTGCGATTCTCTGAAAAAATACAAAAAGTGAAATTCGAAAATTGAATTACACAATTGGGTGGAATTATTGGATGAGGGCTCTAATAAGGTACATTTAGGACCCCCAACAGTTTCGCATATTGGCGGGTACTAGGCACCCAAAAACTATATATTACTTGAAAGGTCGTGAGAGGGCCAAATTTATTCTTCGACCCCCTGGGTGGGCGTAGGGGGATTAGACCCCAAACGGGCATACCTGTCGCTTTCTCATTTTGGCCGGTAGCAGTCGCCATGCAGCACACTATATATTTTTAGTTCGTGAAGAGCCTAGGAGAATAGGGGGTCAAAAAAATCCCACCCCAAGGTTTGGGTAGGGGCAAAAGGGGCCCACTATGTGCTTTTTTATAACCCCGCCCGATTGTTAAATAAAAACATTTATATTTGGTCATATAGATGGAGTAACTTTACTCTAGTGAACGAGAGGATTCATCTCCACCTACCGTCGAAATACACAATGAGGGGGGTATGAGAACAGGTTTTTTTAACAAACTAGAGTAACTTATGTTACCCCATTCATTTACTTGTTATTCATCCCAATCAATTTTTATATCTCGAAATCTACGTTTGACCTTTTTTCATAAGTTTTAGTTTCTTTCATGTTTCCCATAGCTAAAATTTTAGAAGCCTTTTTTTTTAATGTCATGAACAACGGTAAAACAAACTTACCTGCGAGCCTGGGATAACAGCAGTGGCGCCATTTTCTTCCGTAAAATCATCTAACAAAATAGTTGCTTGTAAATTCATATGAAATGCAACTTCTTTAACCTTAGGCGTAACAGGCCAATGTTTTTTATCATAATAGTCCCAATACGGATAATCAATGTGTGGCTCTTGACCTGTGGCACCTGGAAAGAGGGTATTCGTCGCAATGCTACCCAATTGGGCATCATCACCCAAAATAGCATGAACAATATTCAATATTTTTGGGTGCTGAACCATTTTTTCGAATATTTTTCCTTTATTGAGTAAATTCCAAACGCGAGCTTGTAGGTCAGGACGAGAGTTTTCACTGCCATGAAAATGAGTTGCTTTTGGTGCGTCATTTTGTACGTAAAAATGAATCATGTCACGCGCATGCGCGATGTCACCAGCTGAAAATAATCCCCCATAAACCAAATAGCCTTTTCCATCAGTTAATTCATCCACATCAGCTTCCAATTTCGGGGTATCGACACCTATATAAGACCTCATATTAACTGTATACGGAGGTCTAGGATCATTTGTTTTTTCTTGTAATATTTTCGTATTGCTTAAAAATCGCCTAATTACGCCACTTCGGCTTGTTTGAGAAATCGTCTTGAAAAGCCTGACTATTTCTGAAATACAATGTAAAGATATATGGGTAATTTCTGGTTATCTAAATACAAAAAAATTGCTTCAAAAGTTGTATATTAGTTTGAGCTCAGATATAAATGACGTCATCATAATTTGTGCTCCATGCAAAAAGTGATAAACTTACCCCTGACCATCTTTATTAAACTCTATGTGAAAGGGATCACAAGTTGGCCCAGACTTAATAATAATTTATCAAAAAGCACAACAAATCAATTATTATGATTTGAGATCGATAACATATAATAAGAATTGTTAGTGATTATGATTAGAGAAATTTTGCACAAAATAGGTCAACTGATTACCAATTCATATACCAATGAATGTAAACTTTACAAAAAATACCAGTACGATTTTTCTCTTTTTGGACACGAATTCATTGTTTTTAATTAAAAAAAGGTACCAGTAAAAAAAACTGGTTCTACAAAAAAATTCTCGAACATTATGAAAAGGTTTTGGACGGTGGACCCTAAATTTCTTACAATTTTAACCAGAATTCACATAAAGGCAGTTAATATCTCGCTGGGAGATGACCATCTTATTATCCTTCAATGTAATCAGACAAAATGAAATGAAATCACAATAGAATTGTATTACATGAAAGTTTGATTACATAAATTACAATTATATTACAAAATGTTCACTTCGACTCATCATAGCACATAACTAATCATATCCCTAATTGTTTCTCAACCATTACATGTGGCATTCCCATAGATTCTGCTTCTGAGGGATCTGAAACAAAATGATTTAAATAAAGAATTATGTAACTGCAATACCAATGTGGCAGCGATCATTGTCCGTAGGGACATATCACACATTCATCCCTGGGCTTCTTTCGTCGTGAATAAACAAAGTAGACAGCCCGGACAAGCACTCCTACCGAACATACATCTCTTTCACACTGGGTATACTGTTAGAAGTTTCGTTAAATTTATAAGAAGAAATGAGCAACTAAACCCAATATTTGAGGCCGTCCAGGACCAAAAAACGAAACCATGAACCTTCCAATGAAGTAAGTCTAAGTGTTAACAATAGCCCTTAAATATATTTTGATGGACAGTTAAGAAATATTTTGCAGCTTTTCATTTTTAGCATAAAATGCTTAAGTCAATTGGTTTTTTAATTATTATTTTCAAATGCAACTCATTAAAGACTTCTTTACACTTTAAAATCGTTTCGATATTTCAATCATTATTTTGCTGCTTTTCTAAAGCTACAGCTACAAGTCACCACCCTCAACAACAAGTATACTCTTTATGCGTCCCTTTGATTTATTGGTATAAAATCTATAAACAATGATTAAGGTTGACGCTTCAGAAAACATTTTTGTACACACAGAGGTCGGATACGGTAATGAAACTAAGGGCTGTCCCCCTAGTACCCCGTCCCTCAGGGCAGCGGACGTTTTCTGCATTAGTCATGCTCAACACCCCCGGGAAGCGGATACGGTCATGGGTAAATTGGCAGCACGTTAGAAATGTTTTGAACATTTAAGTTTTGGGCGGTATTTGGGGGCCCCCGGGACCCCAAATCCCTATTTGAAAAAAAAAATTCAAATGATTTTTTGAGAAAAATTAATTTTTGGCCCTGGGCGGTGCAAACCCTTTGAAAATATAAACTTGGATCAGGGTCAAGGGGGGCTTAAGCCCCAGCTTTCAAGAAAACCGCGGGGAGGGGCTTTTTAGGCTCATCTGCCAATTTATCCAAACATTTGTTTATGTCCGGTGATGGTGGTTTAAACTGCTGCACATTGTAGGCCTACTTACGGCATAAAACATCATCAAAATCAATAGTCTCTAATCTTCCAGTTAGACCATCGTACATGATACCTGAACTGTGCATAAATGGCAATCTTGAGACCTGAAAATAGTAAGCGAAGGTTTTAATTATTCTTAAAACTTAAATACTTAAATTAATATTTTGAATGCAAAAAATGTATTGACTTAGTAAATGTGTTTAATACTTTTGAGGCATGGACAAGTTCGAGCTCACCGCGATATCCCCGTGCATTTGCTCTAACCCCATTAGCACGGGGATATCCCCGTGATATCACCAAGACACCAACCCATTAGCACGGGGATATCCCCGCAATATCCCCGTGCATTTGCTCAAAGCTCACGTTTATTTCCATGCGCCACTGGTGATTTTGGGAAATCGCGGGATATTCCCATGACGTCATAATAGAAACAAACTCACAAAATCACCAGTAGCTAATGGTGGGAAAGAATGTGCTCTAGGCAAAAACACAGCGAGATCACCGTGGGGTTTGGGCAAACGCACGGGATATCGCGGTGAGCTCGAACTTGTATATGTATGATATTTTTTAATGTCTTTTCAACCACCAGTGAAGAGCAAAAACTAAAATATCCAGTATTCAGCGATAACAGAATTGTTTTAAAAAATCGCCGAAAAATGAATGGTAAGAATAGAGGTACTGTACCTTTGAAGCTGCTTTCCTTTCCATTTGCATTCTTAATGGAGCATGTAAACCTTGTGTTATTCTTAGTGATTTCATTTGACGCCTTTCATTATTTGCAAAATACTGAAACATTACAAAAATTAACTAACATGTACAGTTACGGTAATTTTATACATGTGTTGTGTTTTCGTTTTTTAGAATTTTACAAACCTCTAACTCAGATCTTTCAAGGGGATGTACTGATGATGTTCTGCTCTGTACGCTCTTGAACCTTCAGAAAACAATAAAAGTACATAAATTAACTAAAAGAAATATACTAGTACATAAATTAACTAAAAGAAATATACTAATTTCATACAATCATGTAAAAAATGATCGAAAATAATTTCGTATTTTGTTTATATTTACACCAACTGTTTACAGGAAATATCTTAAAACATACCCTTCCCACATAGTTTCATGGACACCGAGTGGACCCAGTTCAGCTGGGACATAGCTTGTGTTTGATCCACTGAAATTCTGCAGGAGAAAAAAACACACTTTTAAAAACATGAAAAAGAGTACATGGCAATTTTTAGGCAATATTTCTCAAAACATTTTCGAACAATATGATCGATTAAATCACATAGCTGTTGATATTAAGTTTGTGTCTCAGTCAAAGGAGTCAACTTCGACTGAAAAGAGGTACAGTACGATCACATAATGTAAAGAGGTACAGTATGATCACATAATATGTAAGCCAATGATCAATACCTGCCAGATAAGGCAGGAAACCACTGGCAAAAACGTTTTTCATTAGTATTCATTGAGAGGGATGATGAATGATTGGTTAGGTTCCACCTTGAAACCGTATTGATTTCTGATTCTGCCTGCTCCTCTCGATTTGATAAGAAGACTTGATATTTTGAGCAAAGGCATCAAATTTTGGATATCATTTTTTAAACAGTAACCTCTTACGATTTAGAATCTATTGATTTTTTGCAATTTATTAAAGCTCAAATAATGTTATAATAACAGTACTGCCTCGTCTGAGGCAGGTATTCTTTGAGACCACCCATTGCAAATGAAACCATCATTACCCTAAATGTACTTCCAGTTTTACACCAGAAGCATTTTAGCTCTTGTAAAGGTAACTTCGGAAAAACGCGATGTAAATCTTGGGCCTGCGCTTTGACGATGTAGTTTTCCGAATATGATATTGACGTAACCATCATCCTTGTTTCAAACTTTGGTCCAACTAAATTTTTATTTATTTCACTTAATTATTACCAAATATTGCCTTTCAAAATAAATAATTATAAATTTACGTTATAATTTCAAGCAGCTGGTAATAATGTGGATATTACTCTCTAAATTTTCATAACTTGAGTTTTTGATATCAAAATCAGTTCGAGGTACTGATAATAGGTGACGCAAGTATTCTTTGCGAAATATTTCCATACTTTCATTTGTAATACTGAACT
>JAXIUW010205842.1:6839-19137 GCA_035591015.1 Cephalothrix simula
TTTTGTTTGATTCTCGTTAAATGAGACATTGTGCGTCTCAAAAACTTCTTTAAAATCAATGAAATTCGTTTAGATATTCGTTTACATATACATGTATGATTCAATGGTATATCAGGTTTTCCCTTTGTGAATTGTGAGGCGGATTTTAAAATTGCAAGTCTCCCATTCTCCTGATTCACACTGACGACGTACTGGAAAAAACTCAAATTAGGCGATCGTCAATATTGTTTGTATTTCGCGTCATTTCGGACGTTCCGTTTATGCGAAAAACTAATTGTCTACATCCCGTTACAGATTGTACAAACCCTAAAAAATGCCGAGCCCGATTTGGTTTGGAGCAGCAAAATCAGTGGTGCAAACCGTGCAGGTAGCGTAAATTTAACTTTATAGCACTTAAAAATAGCACATATAGCGGCTGCTATATTTTTGCTTGAATAGCTATATACACACTCTGCTACAAAAAATGCTTCTGCTAAAATTTGAAAAAGTCGTGTAATTTAGTTGGCTTCTTATCAAAATGATTATTATTAAGTTAAAATTATTTTCAACCAATCAGTATCTAAGTGTATCGTTTTAATCTGCTTTCATTTAAATGGTTCTTAATTTCAGATTTGCTTAGATATTGTTATGCATGATTGCACAGGTCCATATAGCATCACCGCAAACATCCAAATAATATATTCCAAATTCAAATATTGAACTTTTATTGGAATTTTTTTAAAAGAATTTCTTTCTCATTTAATTTTTTATAGAAATTTAATTTTTTTTTATAAAAATTTAATTTTTTTTAATTTAATTTTTTTTAAATAAAAATTTAACTTTTTTTAATGAAAATTTAATTTTTTTTCTAAAAATTTTGATGCTTATGGATTTTTAAAATGTTGTTTCGGTGATTATC
The DNA here is from genome assembly GCA_035591015.1 of Cephalothrix simula. Classification (NCBI taxonomy): domain Eukaryota; kingdom Metazoa; phylum Nemertea; class Palaeonemertea; order Archinemertea; family Cephalotrichidae; genus Cephalothrix; species Cephalothrix simula. The sequence goes on from JAXIUW010205842.1 coordinate 7,738, forward strand.
GCATCTGTTGTAAATTGTAAAACCAAAATTGTATCTTAACCATGCTTCATTTTACAGATTCCAAGAACCCTTTTCCATATCTGCATTTATAGTTTCTTAGTGTTTGCTTTTAGCTCCTTTTTTGAAGGAAAAGCTTAGTAGTTTTAATTTTATTTCATTTTATTAGCATTAAATGTTAAAGCTATGTAGCTAGAAAACAAATATATTCGTGTGCTGAGCGGTTGGTTCATAATTTATTCAAAAGGGGACTCACTACCTGATAATAAAAAAAATTGAAATAGCTTTTCCTTCAAAATTTCAAATCTGTCGTTTACCCTCGCATTCTTTATTGCATCTTCCTTAGCTTATTTATCCAAGGGCCTGTTGCAGAAAAGATATAATCAAACGATGCTAGAAAGAGATCGACAAGTGCATGTTGTTATTTCGTTGTTTAAAAGTTGTTCATTAAGTTAACAACCGTCATGTTTTTGTCATTCGTCTGTGATGGGAAATTCACGTTGTGCACTTACACGGTTTATTTGTGCTCGGTCACTTTATTTGAATCACGTGTTGCCACGTCGACATCGACGTCACGTGACGCAACATAAGTTACGTCACATATGTTTATTCGTTGATACAGCACACTTTTAGAGCCGCCTGCGCATGCGTACAGGCGACTTGAAAGAGAATCCTTTTCTGCCATGGCCTATTCTCTACATTTCAGATCTTATGTGCATGAAAACTCGAGTGAAAATAGCACAAATATGGTTGATCACGAGGGTAGAATAACAACAGCTGATCTCTGATTGATTATACAGGTAGTGGGGACCAAATTTAGCAGCATGCTCCTCGCCTAAGGCACACATATATCTATATATCAATGTCGATGGTTATGTTCAACAGTGCAGCATGATTATACGTCGCTGGTTATTTTATATATTATGTATTGCACACACGTCACATGCCATTGCACTTCCGGTTTTCTCGTAATAACGGGTTTACTCGGCCCCGCTCCCCTCCAAAAAGCGCAGCGTTTATAATTTGGCGCGCTTTCCGTGGCTTTATTGATGGTATATTTATGTTGTTTTCAGATTCTGTCAATGTGTTGTCTGTCAAGTCAGTTGCGGTGTGTTGTGTGTGGTGTACAGTGTATACCTTCACATAAAGGTTATTTTCTAAATACCTCACTGGTTTTACGGAGGTCAATTTAAGTCAACTCAATTTTTGTTCCACCAGGGTTTTTTATAAAGCCGCGTAAAATGCTTCTGATTCGGCTGTATCTTGTTGGACATACAACATGTAGATTGTGTTAAAATAGGCCCCTTTAGTTGTGATTGTGTGAATATTGTGGCTGAACTCACACACCCAATATTGTAGCAATGCACAAAATATAAACATACAAAAATATCGTAAAACTTATTGTGTTCTATCGTAATCGTTCTTTGTTGTCCAGTGTATATATTATATATATTCGTTTTCAAGCATGAGGTTAACGTCAAACCTCGCATGTAAAGCCGGCTAAAACCTCAATTTATTCCCGGCATGTGCGCACATTTAGCGCTTTATTTACATAAACACACAACAAAATATTTATATCTCGTTGCAAAAGCATGAAAATTTAGTTCCCTCAGTTATTTTTATTAAGTTGCTCATTAAAAAATTAAGCAATTAATTTTCACCCTGAAAATTGAAATTCATTAACTTTTAACTGAAAAGACGAAAAATTTCAAGTGTTGGGGTTAAATGAATCATTCCTTTTGAAGATTGAAATATTTTTGCCGCTTTGCTTTGGATTTTCTCATAATCTTTTCATCCCAAAAGAGGTGGGAATTTGATGTGATCTATCCCCTGGCTATATTAAAGTTACACGGACCCCCTGTTTTAGATCCATTGATGTATCCAATATAATATGCCGTGCCTCGGGTTAATCGGGGTCAAAAGGAATGGGCCCCTGTCATCAGAGTAATAATCTAGGCGGGTCTTTTTTGAATAAAATCAAAGTTCCTCTGGCTAAGAACACATGGCGATTATGATATGAGTCGACAGGAAGGTCTAGCTTTTATCGTTAAAAATGAGACTATATTACAATCTGATTCTTCAAGCAAAACAATAATAGTACATAATTGTTTTGTTCTTCTACAAGTTAAAATTTGTTTAAGTAGAACCTCTCTGTTAATATAACAACCGTATTTGTTAGCCAGTTAATATTTTAAAAAATGGCACTAAAATCTTTTTTAAAAATGGGACTCAAAATTTAAAAAAAAGTGGCAATCAAAATTGAAAAAAGTGGCACTCAAAATTGAAAACATAAGTGGCACTAAATTTTTAATGGTCCTTGACTTAGTTGTGTAGAGCACCAGCCTCATTTTAGATTGGAAAGATAAATCACGGCTATGATTATAGGCTTATTATTATCTGTTTCATTGACACGAATGGTTTGGTATGTGTGTCGTTGCGTCATGACACGACTGGCAGTATTCTAAAATACGTCAAATATACGAGTTGACAAGTTCAACGTTGTGGTTCTACTAACGAAAATACGTTATTATTTCTACTGTCATTATGATAAGATTTGTGCATATTTCGTATGAGTATCTAAAAATAGTCATTATTTTATTTTTTTTTTGCCTTTAGGGCAAATAATAGTTTTGTCTAATGATGTCCTTAAGCTGTTTAAAATTAGCTCTTTTAATTTGACTACAGTAGTCAGTAATTGCTTAGAAATATCTAGTTCTACGAACTTATAGTTAAAAGTAGCAATTTATATAGATGGTCTAAGTCGATTCTGAAAAGCTGTCTTTCAAGTAACAAAAAGGTCTTTTCAGTGAACAGTGTATTAAAAATCGACCTGGGCCAAGTTTTTTTTTATTAAAAACTTATATTTTTTATTACAGATTTCAAATTCACCGGAAAATTGTTTTCCCCATTTCTTTTGCTTCCACACTCGAGTACTTTATGTTTAAATTGTTTGCTATAATTATATATCATTTTATCTTTCAGGCGGAAGAAAAAATGTATTCGTTTTCTTACGGATGATGACACAGTCAGCGACGATGAAGCTAATGATAGTGCCAATTCCTCGTGTAATCCTTCCAATGAAACTAGTGTGGCGCACGCGGATTCGACCAATCCGGAGTCGAGTAGTCCGATGACGTCACCGGGCGGTGATTCCCAGGACTCTGATAGTGTTGACTTTTCGCCTGTAAAATTAGATCCAGATTCCACTCTAGCGTCCGATATGATGCCGTCGTCGTCTTGCGGACCGATTTTGCCGATAGGAGAAAAGTCTTAGCCAAATTTAAAATTTGTACATTTTTTGTTTCAAATCATTTTTAGATAACCGGACATACTGGGTGCACAAGCTCAAATCTAGGCACTCGAAATTGTCAAAAAATTATATAATATGTGCCATATTTTTATGCCTTAAGCACATAGGATGTATTGAGGGTCTAGATTTGAATCTGTTATTTTTATTTGTTGCCGGCAAGCAGGGTAAAATACGCCATTATTGTGTGTGTGTGTATATATACATAAAATTTGTATATAATTATATTGTAAGGATATATTTCGAGGAGGCGGTGCCAATGTATCTTGAGAAATTTTTATTTTATTTGGCAAATCTGACCTTTTTTTAATTAATCAATCAAGTTCAAACTAAATAGCATTTTTCTTTTTCTAGAGAGAACACAGATTATATTTCCAATGTAGATTGTTGTCTACTAAGTTATGACGTCATTAAAATGACGTCGTATACTAAGTTATGACGTCATTATAATGACGTCATATACCTTTGTTGTTTTCTTTGTTTTAATTCATATGTGCTATTGAATTCATGCAAATTTTATTAGATTATTTTTAGTTAAATGTGCTACTTATAATGTATACGGTTGATTTACTTTGAAATCTGCTATTTAATTTCTATGATTTTTGCCATTTCTAAAAGGACATTTATTGCCAGATATTCATATTCTAGTTTTAAATAGACATTTATTTTTTGACGCCGTAAATGTTGATTTTATGACGTCACAATCCAGTTATTTACTGGGGTTTAAAATTGTAATATTCTTAGTAAATTTTTAAAAAACAAACATGGCTGCCATGATTTAGAGTTTAATTGCCGCTCATCGCCGCTCCATTTTTCGGTCGTCTGTTAAAATTTTAGTTCCTTATAAATGAATGACATGACAGATTATATTATTATGATTTTATCTTTTATTTTTAAAATAATAATGAGATTATTTTTATGACTATAGTACAGAGTATAAATTAGTACTCAATTAATCTATATTTGGAATTAATGAGATGCGCGTGCCCACTTGTACACATGACGCCAGTTCACTTGCCCATTTCATAAAACCCTTTTTAGTTTATAGATTTATAAAAAGCTTTCGATGTTTGGCATCATCTAATATCCTTGTATTGTTTGGATGGTCGAGCCTTTTCTACTATTAATCCCATTTTCCATGACTTTAAACTTGGGACCAGCTACAAATTACTTGTTTATCTAGTCATTATATGTGTAAATTACCGTAGGCTCGCCATGCATACAATTTACGTATGACCGGGCTATCGCTATGCCACAGGATGGTCGGTCATTTACGGTTGTATGGTGCTATATAATAGGCTCTTATGTTTTTGTTTCGTTTGGGTGGAGGTTTAACCTCTAATTATAATTGACAATCAACCTTTGCTCAGAATAATTTCTTTCATAAGTATAATTCTTGCATTTTTTCCAGATGGGTAGGCTTCAAATAGGAACCCCCCTCCGTTCAAATTATTGCGACTTATGGTTGAAGTTTCGTGGTTTTTGGATTTTACAGAATATTTTTTGATTGATTGATATTCACTGTTTTAACTCTGAAATTTTTTGTATGCTTCCGTTTTTTTATCAAATTGATTTACGAGCTAATCAATTTTTATTTTATTTTCTGAAGTCCTTGACCAGGCTGGATTCCCGCAGTATTTTGTGTTCCCAAACACCCTTGATGCGGGACTTTGAAAGCAAAAATTTTCAGATGTGGTTGCTCGGGCCATACCAAAAATGCGGTGAACTCGCGCGGTAGCCCAGACTTACTTTCCACCCTGGGTCTCTTATAATTTTAATTTAGGGCTACAATCTTAGAGGAGTGTGACGAAAGATTTTTTTGTATGAACTAAAACCATTGAAACGTAGCCAGTGATTTAGAAATTTTAGTCTAATATGTCAGAATATTATCAATGTATTTGTTTTTAAAAATCCGGAAATACTTACGTTCAGGTTTCTTCCAACTGATGTAATAGGGTAATAAGTCGTAATTTTTGAACGCCTCTTTCCTGCATCTATATGTTTCTATTACAGTATTCTTTCCGCCCCAATAAAGCATTTTAGACAAATTTAATCGACATACGTAAAACGCATGTAAAAAAAAAAAAACCATGACCATGCGTAAAAAGTAATCAATTTAGTATTAGATTAACCATGACGTGGTACAATAATCATTTTAATGGCTTATATGATTTACAGGGTTTTAATGACAATCAATTTTAAACAAAAATAAAATTACTGAAGAAATGGGCTTCAAGCTTTTAAAGGTTTATATATGTAGTGAATTTCAACGAGCTATGCTCAATGTCACAATATAATCACGGTAAACACTGTTTTTGATGAATGTCCAGTACATTTTAATGATGAAATTATTATATGTTTTAAACGGATTAATTAATGCCCTAATCTATGAGATTATCTCTTTGCCTATTTATGTCGCTTTAATGAGGGCTGACTTGGATATATGTAATAATGTTGTTAATTTGCAGTTTTTATATGGTCTGTTATCAAAACCCTGTCCGTTTCTTGACTGGTTACCGGCCGTTTTTAATTATTTTTAAATTGATTTATAAAATTTATTTTAATTTTATATTTTACTATTAATGATTTTAACCATAACTTATTGCTCCCTAATTGACTCGAATCTTTTAATCAATATTAAACATGACATTAAATGTAGGAACGAATTAATTTTGATAAAATGATTTTCTATTGATTTGAATATGATTATGATTGATTTAATTAAATAATTTTTAATTTTTGAATGACGTCAGTTTTCATGACATCATAGATTTAAACCTTGACAAAGCAATAAAACTAATAAATGGGCAGGGTAAATTGAGTTTTATAAGGCATATTGTTTTAATTTGTATTTGGTTAAATGTTAATTAAGATGTTTGATAAAGGTCTTAGTCCTTAAAACCTTGACCTACACGAAGTTTGATTTGACCTTTGTTTGTGACACTATAATTTATCTGCTGTTTGTCTTGACCTTGACCTCTTATTATGAGATTATTTTGAATGTCAGGCTCGCCAGCATTCCAAATGACCTTAGTTTTTGATGTTTTGGCACTGTAATTTCAAATTGTATTCACAGCATTGCTTTAATTGTTTTTAATGGTTAAATGATTACGAATGGTTATCAACCGTTTGGTAATTTCAACGCATCTGAAGTATTCACATTTAATTTTTTAATAGAAAATATCAAAATTTCACTTACATATTATCAAATTAAATAATTAGCCATTTTAATATCTTTTTAGGCTTTTTTCCTAATGAATTATGAAGTATTATTTATTATTGTGATAAAACCTAAAAGAGATTACAATTCACATTTAAAATGCCCGCTAATTAGAAAAAAAGACCATTCAAAAATTTATGTAATTCTAATTGGCGCGCATTTTGCCACGGCGGGCCGTCGTCGTTCAACAGACCTAAATAGTATTATAAAAAGCGGTTTAGATATACTGTTTCGCAATCATTTAATCTAAAAGGATTTTTATTTTTGAGATTATTTTAATTGATTTTAAATGAATGATATCGAGATTTTTTCAAAATTTTAAATGAATGATATAGAGATTTTTTTTCAAAATTTTTAATTAATGATATCAAGATTTTTTTCAAAATTTTTAATTAATGATATCGTGATTTTTTCAAAATTCCAATTTAGTATCAAAACCGCATACTTTAGTATGAACCAAATAGCCCGGGGGTGGCTCAGATTAAGAAGGGTTGTGGTGATCCGCTGATAAAGTAATGGTTGTACTTGGGATTAAGGATGTTCTAGAGTCACCATCGCTGGCGAAAATATTCGCCTGCGATATAATGTATTGAATAAACGGTTCCTGCGCTCTCATATCTGATTGCTGGCGAATATTTACGCTAGAACAGCCTTAATAAAAAAATATGACCCATTTTGACTAATTAAGTGACCCATAAAAATATGACCCATTTTGACTAATTAAGTGACCCATAAAAATATGACCCATTCTGACTAATTAAGTTAGATTTAATGAAATATTCTACCATTCCCATTCTACCATAATGTTACCTACATAAAACTAGTTAAAGCCAAAAAATATACTTTTACTGACTTTTTGGTCAGTGATTTGATAAAAACTACCCAATTTCACCGGATCATCCTGTCCCGGTTTTGTACTAAGTCATCCCCCGGGCCAAATAGGCCATTTAAAAATAATTTTACCTTACTCATTCACAGAACTAATTTGAATAAATTTTTTCAGTTAGTCATAAGACATTTTTGTGTGTTCGATATAAAATCTTATTTCACTCTTCAATTCATGCATGATAGTATCATTTTTCGTTCTGCTTCATTGCATTATAATTTGCGTCAGAATGTTTTGTATCATCAGTTCAAATCCCATCAAAAAATTTTGAACAACAACGAAGTTATGAATTTTTTAATAAAAGAAGTCGATGTTTTTTAATAAAAGAAGTCGAGGTTTTAAGTCGGCACATTTGAGCCTATTTCCGTTATAAAATGAACGTCCGTTCAAAAATAACATTTAAGAAGGTTTATCTATTCAAAAAACAAGATAAGCAAATTAAAGAGGAGAAGAAAACAAGAAATACAATGTCAATTTATGCTTCGAAAATTTTTTATTTTATCGAATTTTGAAAAAAAATTGTGCCTATGGTTTATAATGGGATTCCTATGTGCAAATTTGAAACTTCAGTTTAAAAAAATGAAACCTTGACTTCACTTTTTTAAAAATGAAACTTTGACTTAGGTTTTTAAAAATGAAACTTTGACTTCACTTTTTAAAAAAATTCATAACTTATTTTTGACAATTTTTTGATGGGATTTGGATTGATGATACAAAACATTGTGAACTAAACCATGTTGCAATGATGCAGAACAAAAAATATTTTATCATGTTTGAACTGAAATTGATTTTCACAATTTATTGTATATCATGTTGGTAATTTTTTTTAATTTATTTAATTCATCGTTTTTGTTTAAAAACAAACTAAGGTCATATTTTTCTGTCTTTAACAAAAAACCGAACAAAACCAATTTCAAGCATAATAATTTTATTTTTTACGTCTAATTCCTGCTTTCCCTCAATTCTTTCTATATTCCCCTCCGATCTCAAGCCTACTCAGAGTATAATAATAGTCTTGTAGATATTAAGCTAAATGTTATTTCGTCATAAAAACCAGATTTTTCTACCCATCAGAATATAATGTAGTTTTTAAAAAATGCAAAAATGGTTCCAATGAACACATCGTAGTGCTCTGTAAGTATGGACAGGTAACCTGTCTATTTGTTGTCCGCGAATTGTCCTATATGTGTTGGTTAATTGTCCTTACATTTGGCCGGTAGGTTTTTCCTAGTTGCACTATTAATTCAGATTTCAGAATCGGCGAGTGATCGGCTCCAGGATCTGATCAAAAAACCGTAAACAGAAGATTTTCAATCTATTATTTTTGTTTTTACAATAAAGTATAATATCGTTGCAAATATGACGAACCGGTGAATCTTTCTTTTAAATTTTCAAAAATTTGATGAACAGTCGATTATGCAACACTGTTTAAATGAAAGATTGGTCGGTTTGTCGAAATTTCGATAATTTAAGTGAATGATTATCCGGTTCATCATATTTGCGACAACATATTCCCCACATATACTATGTATATGCAGCCAAAATTTGAATTAGAAATTTAAATAATGTGCGCCAGTAATTCGTCCGTTTTGTGATTGCTAGGAATCGTGATGGAGCAGGATTACAGGGTCTGGAGTATAGCTCCATTTAACTTTTACATAAGTGTACATATTTTTTCATTATTACATTTCTGCATTTTTGCATGTAAGGCTCTGAATGATTTTTTACCAATAATGAAACGGACCACAGTATTGCAAGATCTCAAAAATTGTATTATAAAATAAATTATATTTTTTCAAAAAAAAGATACTTTTTCAAAAAAAAAAAGATACAAGTCCATAAATGTACAACAAAAATTATCGAATTCTAAATAACACTTCTTTTTGATTTCACAATCTTGCAATATTGTTTTAATCTGGTGTTAATTTAGGTAAGTAATAGTAGGCCTACGGATTATTGTGATAATTTAGCACTACGAAAATGAAAAAACATATTTATATGACCACCTAATTCTGTAATAAACTTCCTATATTGAATTTATTACTAAATTGTCTTAATTTTTTTTTTATGGTTGCGTTCTATTGGTTCCCTCGAGGCTATTCGACGGAACCCTACCTCCTCTCGGGTAACTGGAAGTGAATATGGAACTCTCATCTCGCCTTCTCTTAGACTATAGACTGGAAAATTCTGCTATCGGATTAGTAATTTCTAAATCCGGTAGCGCAAATTAGGGCGGGTTTCCAGTCTAGGAGAAAGTATCTGCTAAAACACACGACTTGTTGCATCCTCAACACAAACTACTCTCTTCCTCCGTCATCCGTGCCCCTAAAAGGACTAGCCTTTCAAACGGCTGTGGTAGTTATCGATCGGGAAGCTATTTTTAGAAAATCAATTTCAGAAATCCCCCTTACTGTATGTGTGCTTTTCAAATAAATGATTTATTCGATCTCCCCATCCCACTGGGTTGTGATCCTGTTATAAGACCTTATAAAAAAGATAAAATGGAAAATTAAAAAAACCCAAAAAGTCTCCGCCGGGACTCGAACTCGTCACCTTCAAAAACGGACACACCGACGCTACCGACTGAGAACGCATCTGACGGAATGAGGTTTAGGCTAAATTTTGAATTAAATATGATGATAATACGTCACCGAAGACTGTCGCGTTCTGATTGGCCCTCTCATTTTGCGGAGAGGTCAGCCACATTATTTACGAGTCCCGTCGGAGATGATTTTGTGGAATCAGATCTGAGTTGAGAATGAACTTGTTGGGGAAATACAAATTCAGACTCCGCCAGATAATGGTATTTTGCTACTACCTTTAATTTGTTATTAATGGTTCAAAAGAACAAAATTTTGAAAGATAACAAAGCAGTAAGCAAAATGATACATAACATGCCTCCCTGCTGGTCTGGGTTAAGACATTTTGCTACAGAAAAAAATTCATAAGCCCAGCAGATAATTCAATAATTTAAAAAATATATTTAAATATTTACTGCAAAAAATTCCCCTTAAATATATAAATTCCGATGTATACAAAACTTACATCGCGCTATATAATTCTTCAACTTTCTCTGCATAATGTTTCCTTAAAGCAGGCCTCTTTGATTTCAAAGTTGGTGTTAGCAAGCCATTTTCGACAGAGAAGGCTTCTGGACACAAATGAATGTCCTTGACCTGTTCAAAAGATTTCAAACCTGATTTCTTTCCTAAATTGATGATATCGTTTAGCACCGTATCTTTGAATCCCTAAAAAAATTAGGAAAAAGTTAAATTCGGTACTACTGTAAATGAACAATGAAGTAGCAGACATAGAGGCTCGAAAAGCCCCAACTCCTACAAAAAAAATTATTATACAGGGTGTATCAAAAAAGTGTACCCCATAATGAGGAAGCTTTCAACAGACCAGTTAGCACTACTATGCGGCCGAATACATTAAGGTCTTTGAATTTTTGAAAAAATTGTTGACACAAAACCTTTACAAAATTAACGTCCTTCCCCAAAACCACATATTTGATTTTTGAATTTCTGATAGCAACTATCAGCATAGCATATTTTAACATACATAGCATATTTTAACATACAAAGTGGGTGGCCATGCAGGCCCCCTAAAAAATAGTGTGTTTTTGGGCCCTTTTTGGTAAATCATTGAAAATTTTAATTATGTTTTTTGGCCACCCAGTTGGGCCCCCTCAAATTAGCCTCTGACTGTTTGGGTTTTAAAGTGTAGACGAAAATAAGAACAGAGCTTAATATTTTCCGCAAAAGTCGTATTTTCTAATTTTCATAGTTTTTAAAAGTTAGAACCCCTCAATTTATAATGGGATTGCGCAAATGCTCCATGATTTTTTTCAAAAATTCCACTGAATGTTGGATATATATTTCCGTTTCAAAATCTTCACTGGTGGTAGAAAAAGACCTTTTAACGATAGGGCATGCATTCATTTGATTTGGTGTGAACATTTTTCGGTCGCCAACCGGATTTTCACTT
>JAXIUW010205954.1:0-11246 GCA_035591015.1 Cephalothrix simula
GGATAAGCGTATTCTCAAGTTGTGTATTCGCATGTCACGTAACCGTTAGTCGTACAACAGCGCACAAGTAGCAAATACATGTAGCCTATCTACATGTACACATTGAAGAATAGGCGACTCGCGCATCCACAAGTGTCGAATCGCATATCCGTAAATTTTGACCACGTACTTACGTATTCACGAACTCTCCAATGTATGGATACGTGATTCGAGACTTGCGGATACGCCAGTCGCGTACATCATGTACATGTACCGATATGCGACATGGGGATACATGAATCGCACATTCTCCAAAGTGCGGATACGCAACTTGCGAATACGCGATAAATACGCGATTCGCGACTTCGGATGTACATCTGGGCCTTGATCTTTTACAACTAACGGATACGCAATCCGCGACATGCCAATATACAAATCGCAACTTCTCCAACGATGTGTTTCCACAACTGTGTTGTAGTAGGCTAAACTAATGCCCAAACTTCACAAAAATTAGGTATACCTTTTCGCCATTTTCTATAAGTAATCGATCCCAAGCATTAACCATTGTGGCTTGTTGTAAAAATATTTTTTCTTGTTCTTCAAGTTCCATTGTCCATTTATTAATGCCCTCTTCCAGTTGGCGATAATTCATTGTCTGTTGCTGAGCTGTTGAGGCAGTTCTACAAAAGAAATTATGGTACACGTATTAAAACATTTTAAGACTAATAGAATATTTTGTGAAAATAAATCTTTGAATCTAGGCATTTATTGAATGATTTTTTGCGTATTTCTAACCCTAAAAAGGTGCCTTTTTATATGTTAGGTGATGCTATTGCTATACATATAGACCAACGTCCATATGAAGTGCATAGAGCTCTTCGGGCGCTTATTAGCCAGTATAACCTGAGTAGCCAGGTGACCCTGAGTAGCGAGTACTGTCTTAGCTTTACATTTATTTAGTCCAGTCACACCAGCTCCATTTAAGGACTTCGGTGGTAATAACCCCGCTACCAGAGTAAAAAACTATGAAAACGGGTAAATCGGTCGAGTAGGTTACATTTGACGAGGCGCAGACGAGCTAAATATATACATACGAGCGTGATATACCCTTTATAATAATAAAAAAGGCTTCTAAAATATTAGTTATGGAAAGAAGCTAAAACATGAAAAAAGGCAGAAAAGTAGATTTCGAGAGATGAATAACAAGTAAATGAATGGGATACACATAAGTTATTCCATCTATGACCAAATATAAATGTTGTTATCAACAATCGTTTACATTTGGCCATAAAGTGCCCACACCTGCACCTGCACCTAAAAGATCCGTGCAGTTTCGTTTAAATAGCTGATCGAAAATCTAGTCCCGAGTACGTGCCGGTCGTCAAATGTAAAGAATGTAAGCTTGATAAAAAAGGGGTAAATGTAAATGTAAATTAAAACTCCTTTATCAATGGCACGGTACACACTTTAGTGTGTGAAGATAAAAATATTCAAAACGAATTTTTGTACACAATGGTTTTTATATAAAACTTACGTCGAAGTAGTTGATGATAAGGTTGCTGCAGTAGAACCAAAGCCTATTGACGTTGCACCTCCAAGTGCACCGGTAAGTGCAGAGCTTGTGGTTGTTGCTGTTGCTGTGGTACTTGCCCCTTGAAAAATAATATAAAAAACAATCAATAATGAATTTAAATCATTGCTCGTTTTACAGCTAAGAGAAAGCATTAGTTTTTGTTGAACAAAACTGAGTGTAGATTTAGATGGTTTAATACTTTCCATTTACTGAACTTGGTGGCCTAAACAACTCCTTATCAAATAAAGAATATGATATGTTGCACCCTGAGCATGGGAAACACTCGGCTCAGGACAGGTATGTGGATTTGGGGTCATAGTAAAAATAGACATTCACGAATGGCGTAACTTTTAACTCTTTTTTGAACCCCTACCCTAAATAAAAATTGTCATTTTTTCAAAAAAATTCAGTTTTTTTCATGATCCCATATTGCAAATAAAGGTGTTAATAATATTAGCTCATATAGACGGCCCAAGTATGGGAAACAATTACCTATATCAAACTATTCTAAAAGATAATAAAAAAGTCAATATAATTCAATTTAAATAGAAATATAAGTGCTTAATAAAACAAAAATAATCTGATCTTTGTTTTAGTATTCAAAGTAAAATTCAAAGTAAAATTAACTCGTACCTCAATCTGAGTTTAAATTTATATATGTATATATTCAATAGGTGCAATATAACAAAAAATATAGAATCCAAATAAATAATATACCGGCAGTAATAAATACACAAATGGGTGGAAAAATTGGAGGCACCGTAAAACGGTAAAATTTCGGTACCCCCGTCGAGATCCTCTAGAAGGGCATCGGACCCTTTTAATCCTATACATTTTGGAAAGGGAAGTTACGTACCATAGGAGGGTTTTTCACCCCACCTGGTGGTGAGTGGTGCCGGATAACGAGAAAAAAATTCGGAAATAGACTGAGCCCCACCTTTAGTGGTCGGATGTTAAGGGAACACCCCAAATCGTTCAGGTTAGATAAAAACTAGCTGCATGTTGTTGGCATATCAAGCATACTAAATAGCGCAAATATTGGGTTCTTACCCAAAGGGGGTCAGTCAAAGGTCATAAGATCCCCTATGAGCATTGAAATGAATTAACCTAGCTAGGACCCCGGTATTTGTCATTTAGTATGTTTGATATACGAAACACCTATTATAGCCAGTTTTGGTCTAACCTGAACGATTCGGGCCCGTTCGGGGTGTTCCCTTAACACCCGACCACTAAAACGTTTTGCACATTTTGCGCCACCATTCACCAGCAGGTGGGGCAAAAAATTAAAAAAGCCCTCCCATTGTGTGTCACTTTTCATGCCCTTTTTCAAAAAATGTATAGAGTTAAGGGGTTCCCGATGCCCCTTCTATTCTCGATGGGGGCCAAAATTTGTACATTTTACGGTGCCTCATCAAATTGTTTCCATCCATTTGCGTAATATTAATTTCTTTCTCTTGCAATAATGCCTCTTTTGCACTATCTTTTATCTTCCAGTTATTTTCTCAAGTATCCGTATTCTCAATCTTGATTTTTCCGGCGTCCTTAATGTTATTGTTACATGTACATTTTCCGGCGTCCTTAATTTTACATTTTTCTATCATTCTACGATCAATTTTTTCAAATTCTCCAAGAATATTTTCAACTTCGACTGTATCAGCGAAATCCCAATGTTCATGCGCTAAAGTCGCTTTTTTCAACAAATAGCTCCATTTAAGAATTTCCTTATTTAGCCTCTGATAATTTTCTCTCACTGTCGAACGTTTATTCTCTAATTCTAATTGTTTATTTTTCAATTCTTCTTCCTCAAGTTTCAAACCTTTTTCAACAGCTTCGAGTTTCTCTAATGCGTCTACCCCCTCCGAATAAATATCTGATACAGTCGAAATTTTAGTACAAATATCACTAAACAATACAGGTCTATGGCCAGACTTGCATTCTTCACAAATTCTTTGCCCACAATGACTGCATTTAAAGATTTCGCCTTCAGATTTACAAATCGGGCAAAATGATTTCGCTCTTTCAACTTCAATCAGAGACATAAGTAACGGATTTGCAGACATTTTCGTGATATCATTCGGGTCGATTTCGGCATCCGCGCGGCACACAGGGCATCTTATTTTACCATCTTTACCGATGCCAGATAAACACTTTTTGCACAAAGAATGTTGACATTTTAGTGTTAGTGGGTGATAAAGCAAGTCCAAACAAATTGGGCATTCAAGGAAATCCGCTAGTTTTGAACATGAATCTTCCATACCTGTGGAAGAAATGGGCCAGAATCAGGAATAGCCCAATCTATATGTCAATTTTCAATGAAAAAATGAGTTCGGCTATTCAAAATTTGAATGTACATACACAATTGCCTGGAAAAATTGTTGGAGGAGCAACAAAAAGGGCTTCCCCCTAAGTCATCTATTCGTAATATTACCCTAGGAAAACTATACATTTTTGGAAAGGTCCCGGAACGAATTTTATTATGTTTTAGTTTTCAATGAATTTCGACCAACTGTGGCGCCCCTAGCGGCTAAAATATGAATTTCAACTTCTGAGTATCGTTAGCAGATAGGTAAACATGGATGGTGGAAATGAACTCAGCGCACCATTCTTAGTTTATGTGGGCCATTTTGATTATCAAAATCAAAATAACACTCTATGACATCAACATCAAAAGGACGTCTTTAATGTCATAGGGAGTTATTTTGATAATCAAAATGACCCACATCAACTAAGAATGGTGCGCTGAATTCATTTCCACCATCCATGTTTACCTATCTGCTAACAGTACTCAGAAGTTGAAATTCATATTTTAGCCGCTAGGGGCGCCACAGTTGGTCGAAATTAATTGAAAACTAAAACATAAAATTCGTTCCGGGACCAGTTTCGTTGTACTCAGAAGGCGAAATTAACATTTTTGCCGCTAGGGGCGCCACAGTTGGTCGAAATTCATTTAAAATCAAAACAGACCAAAGTTCGTTCAAAACCTTTCCAAAAATGTATAGTTTTTCAAGGTTAACGTTACGAATAGATGAATTAGGGGGACAGCACTTTTTTGTTGCTCCTCCGCCAATTTTTCAAGGCAGATGTGTATACATGAACACAAATTTTCGATTTTTTTCAATGGAGGATCCTTTAGGGTCACATCAGGCCCCCAGACACGAAAATTGGTAAGGTTCAGAACTCTTGAGTCAGATATATAATATAACAGTATAGTTTATTTGTTGAAGTATTGACTTACCTAATTTCAAAGTCAAACCAGTTGTTGCTGCTGATGTAGTTGCAGGCGTTGCACCCAATTTCAACCCACCTGCGGCTAAAAAGGAAACAACATAGGTTTTATGCTACCGGTACATAAATTCATTACAAGCAGATAAAAAAACGACTTTCGGTATATTTCGAAATCTGTTCGAACGATTTTTTAATTGTTACGTGCCATGATTAAACGATGTTGGTGGCGCACCTCGGTTCCTCATCCGGAGAGCTAAGCTGTACCACGGTATACCTCGAAGACGAGTTTGAGTTTGAGTTAAGTTTTGATTATAGCATTGCCAGTGGTTACAGGCGCTGAACTAGGCCGATGTCCTAATATCCTTCGTCATGGCTTGCGTGTGTTCGAGTCTTACCATCGGCAGATCGCGAGATGCTGGGTCGCTCGGTCAGCGTTAAAAAAGTGGAGCGGGGACTAGGAACTGCGAAAGCGCCCGAAGAGCTCAGAACACTTCATATGGACTTGAAGTGGCCCCCTTTCCTCTGGGATAAAAACCCCCGACTCTTAGCGGTATATAGAAAATAGCGAAAGCCGATGACATTTCATTCATTCATTCATACACCGGATATCTATTGTACACTCAAGTCCAAGGCCTTCCTCTCAGTTTGCAGCACTGAGCTCCAGGAGCCCTAACCCGTCACGAATTCACGACCTTCGGATCGCGTGTCGGACTCTCTACCAACTGAGCTAAGCCCCCCCAAGGCCGTGCACGTACATGTATATGTACACAATATTTCGAAGCCCTAAATGATAAACGCGAAATTCGACGCGATATGGAGCTTCGAGACGGGGACAAATCTTAAACCCAAAAAGTAATATCAAATTATGACGCCACTAGACTACGACCTCTCAAACATACCTGGTGTAGGAGCAACAGCTTGGAATGGTTGTTTTGCAGCCGTGCTTGCTGATCCGGAAGCTGGCAAACCTAATAATATTAAATACATTTAGTTTTAATACTTTAAATTATAAAATTTATTAAATACGACTATCTACATGTAAATCTCCAAAAGGCAATAGAAAATGAATTTCAAGCTTCGGCAGAATCAGTAGCACATTTCAATATGCTACTGGCACAATTTAATACTAACCAAAACTTATGCCCCCAGTTGAACTTGGAGCGGGTGCAGATGTGGCCGCAGGTTTCGCACCTAAAGCAAAACCAGTTGCCGCCGGAGCAGTACTACCAGGAAGTGAAAAACCACCTAGACCACTTGGAGCTAAAAGAAAGAAAGAAAAGACATTACCAAAACAGCATTTGCGCCCATAAAGACCAGTGAACCTACTTCATGGAAAGTTTGTCTTGAAATGGCCGCGAAAAGGATGCCTATCCGTATTGAATGCCATTACGGGCTGTATACTTTGCATATTGCCGACGAAAGAAACCCATGGATAATGTCCACTACTGGGATGACCTACCTTAAGCTCCATTTCTAATTTGAAACAGGAAGTAGCAAAAGAAATCCCAAGGTCACCAATAAACTTTTAAATTTCTTTTTTCTCAATTTTTTTTTCAAAAATAAGGCTCTAATTATAGTTACATACAGGCATCAAAATTTTTGGGAAAATATTTCTCAACTCTCTTGAACTATTTCATTTGTAACCGTGTAATTTTTCTTAAAAATTTCAAAATTTTTCAATTTACAAATGACATAGTTCAAGAGAATTGAGAAAAGTTTCCCCAAACATGTAACTAAGCCGAGCCTTATTTTTGACAAAAAAATGAGAAAAGAGAAATTTAAAAGTTGTTGGTGACCTTGGGATTTTTATGCTACTTCCGGTTTCAAATTAGTAATCTGGGCTTCTTCCGTTGTATATATATACTTTCACACCGGTAGCCAAAGCGGCGTGACCAAAAAGCAATTAAGCACTTCCCAAGCAAAATCCCATTGTTGAAGGATAGCAGACACAACAAGCGACCCCCAATTAACTGACAGCAATCGATTCGGCTATCGAGTCCAAAACTTCCCAATATAATTTGGGTAGGGCTACGGTTATATTGCCCTAATCTTGGTGGATAGATAACGCAATCACCTACTGAAGCCCCATCTTTCTCGGGCCATATCCCCATCCCAGATGGGACATTCTTTCTCCCATGGATAGAGGACATGGGTCTATCAAATAAAAACCGTACTGTTGTCGCCTAAGTCCATTAAGATTCCCCTTTTACGGTTTTATTGTTACTTTTGCTGGTAGTATCGAATATTAATGTTAAATTATGTAGAAATATTTCGTATATTGCCCGCTACTAGCGGGCCAATAGCGATATTGAAAATCCATATTTATCAACAATCTGGCATTATTGTTATAATACCTCTACATTCGCGTAAAACATTTCGTTGACGGGTACCTCATACCTACCAGTTGTAGTTGAAAGACCACCAAATGAAACTGTTGGCTTCGCCGCTGCTGAAGTAGTAGACCCTAATAAACCAGACAGATTAGAAGCTTGTGTTGATGCTGGAGTTCCAAGGGTTAAACCAGTTGGTTTTGCAGCTGAAAGTGGAGTTGCAAAGCCAATAGTTGGTGGGCCTGCTGCTGTAGCCGACGATGCAGGCGTTGCACCAAGTCCAAAGCCGAATCCTGCGGCAACAGGAGCAGTAACATTTGGAGCAGGAGCAGAGGTTGAAGGTGTTCCAAATGGAAATCCAGTAGCAGGTGTTGAAGCTGCTGTCGAAGAAGGAGTTGTACCAAAAGAGAAGCTTGTAGCTGGTTTCACGACAGCAGGTGCAGGTGCAGTGCTTGCAGCAGGTGTTCCAAATTTGAATCCAGAGGTAGCAGCTCCTGATTGTGAGGTTGGTGTTCCAAACCCGGTGAAGCCACCTGCAGTGGGAGCAGGTGCTGTTGCTGCAGTTGATGATTGGGTACCAAATGAAAAACCTTTAAAAATAGAATTTTTAAAAATGATTCCATTTCTAAATCTAAAATATACTAGGCATTTTTATATAATTTGAAACCTGTTGATTAACTTCATATGTACACAAAGGGAGGCAAAACTTTATGTAAGAATTTCGCGCGCCCCCTCGAGATTTAAAAATAATTACTTCTTAGGTTTTTAAGAATAAGGTGACCCATGTCAAAGGTCATATTACCATTGAAAAAAAAATAATCCAGAGGAGGCAATTTTTTTCGATATTTTTTATGTTTGACATGCCAAACAACCTACAAGTGAATGTAGCTAGTTTTGTTTTCACATGAACGATTAGACCAAAGTTGTTGGACTTGGTCTGGTGTGTAGTTTTGATGCTCTTTTCAAAAATTTAGGGCAAAATGCCCTTCTGAAAGGTGGCCACACTGATTAAGCATACGGTGTCTGTGTCTTATAATCATATAATGCACCTGTTGCTGGGGGAGGTCGAGGACTGCACCACCTTTTGTAACGTGCAGTACCCGCATAACCCCCATGGGGCGGGGCAATTTATTAGACCTTGATCAGCGCAAACCCCTGTAAATAGGGGCGGCGGGGCTAAAAGGAATCAAATATATATAAAATCGGAAGAAGACAGTAATAAGGTTTTTATGACACTACATTATTTGACATTATAGACATTTTACTTGTCAAAGCTCAAAAATAGCATCTAATTTATTCTATTACATTCTAGTACGACTTTTCAATTCCAAAATTCCCTGACTTTCCACGACCAAATTCTATCAAATTCCCTGACCAATTTCCAGAACTTCGAAGGCTTAACAATCCGCCGTAGTAACCCCTGCAGATTAGCTTAATTAAGCTGTGTGCCTTAAAAATGGAACCATAGGTTTATCTGTTGGGAATTTACGTAAAAATGGTTAGAAAAACTGTCAAGTCAACAATAGTAATGGATACGAAATCGCCAAAATATACGCATACAATTTTTTTTAACCATTTCAAAAATTTGGTCAAATTCCCTGACCATTTCTCAATTCCCTGACTTTCCAGGTTTCCCTGACTTCGTATACACTATAAGTACTTGTTTTGCTAAACTTAGAGTGTGCAGTCCCGGGGTGGGGACAAGGCTAAATGCGCTATCTGATGCAACCCCCAGAGGTGGGGCAGTTCTAATGTCGCCTTATATTGTGCAGTCCCTGCCCAGTCCCCCCGGCCCCCATCTGTTGGGACATTCAGTAATAGGTGCATATGCCACAGTTAAAGTGGCCATAACTGATTCTGAAGAGGAGTGGACAGTAGCCGAAATTATCCAATTTGTTTATAAAGTTTTAAAAATGACTAACCTAATGAAGGAGCCGTCGAAGCTGCAGTAGAAGCTGTTGGGGTTCCAAAATTGAAGCCCCCACCACCAGTGCTAGATGCTGCTGGGGTGCCAAATGAAAATCCAGATGTGGGAGCCGGAGCTGATGATGTGGTTGTAGGAGTACCAAACGCAAAACCTCCACCACTTGCACCAAAATTGAAGGCCATTATCTAAAAACATAAGGAGAATAATTTTGAGGAATTTTTAAAAATTACGAGTAACTTATGCCATTTTCATGTTATTTTGACAGTACATTTTCATGTGGGAATTAATCATAAAACAAAAAATTGTGCGAAATTTGGCCCCTAAAAGGGATCTCTGTTCATTTCAGTTCAATGCGAAACCAAATGGTCAGTTCCATCACAAAAGTGCAGTACAATAAATAACTGTTCGTTAGAAAAACAGTTTGTCGTTTATTTAAAAAAATAACAATACATGAAGTTGACATTTTATCGGCAACACAAAAATCAACTAGTAGTTCACAATTGTCATGATTGTTAAAATAAATGCTTGTTAAAATATAACGCGTCTCAACTCATGATTAATTCACAATCTTCTGTAGATTTTTCAGGTGTATATTTCAAAATTGATTTGATATTATCATAACTAAATCTAGATTTAGTTATGATAACTAAATCTAGATTTAGTTATGATATCATGGATATCTTGGCACTATTGCCGCAATGGTCATGTGCCATGCAAATAACTGATGGAAGTTTCTATTAATGTTTAGCCCAATTTAGCCTAACAGCCTAATTCTGTGAATAACTTGAATTTAATTCTCTTCAAGATTCCACTCGGGTTTTGCTTTCGCTTTCTTTTCTCCAATCACACCTTCCAACATTTTTATTATTGTCCAACTTGAACTTGTCCAATTCATTCACGAATGTAATGTTACCATAATCCTATACTAGAGTACTAGAGAGAGATCGTCGAAAATTATACACCGAAAACACCAATATACCCAGAGACGCAGTCGAGGGGTATATTGGTATTTGAGGTGTTTATACATTAATGTATAATTTTCAACAATCTTTCTCAGTCTCTAGAATAGGATTAACTATTTTATACAGACTTTTAATCAGCTTAAATTTTATTCAAAAAAATGAAATCAAAACTTTATTTACACTTCGCGTGATAGCATCTAGCGACCATGAAAAGTATACCGAAAATTATACAGACTTCATCAGCCAATCATATTGCACTATTTCTGTCACGTGATTCGTAAGTCTGTGTATAATAATACTAAATTTATTTTATGACTATGCAAAATGCTATGAGCATGATGAGCATGATGAGCTGATGAGCATGATGAGTTTAGCATGTTTAGTCAGTCAAGTTTTTAGATTTAAATAAACAAGTTATTCTTACCCTGTGCTGCCCTGTGTGCAATTTGTAAGAAAATCAAAAAAGTTTGGTAAGATATGCTATATTAATTAACGTTAGTAACAGATGAGATAAATTTTTATTATTATTTTTGCAATTTTTACTTTTAGAATCCACCATTATCATAATAAAAGTTCCCTTCGCAAAATGATTGCGAAACGTTATTTTTGCGCTAAATCCTCTGCACATTTTGCGTGAAAATACGCGACTAAAATTTATTTGACTACAGAACAGGAAGCAAATAAAAAAATCTGACAAAATTTGGCAAAATTTCCTCATTTAAAATAATGGATGAAAATAATGTCTAGAGGAATTTTGAACCTGAGGTTCAACCATGATCATGGTGAGAATCAAATCTATCACTAAATTGCCACTTTGAGGAAATAGGAATTTACCTGTTTATGTTTAAATCTCACTCGGATGATTTAATTTAAATAATTTTTATAATATAAATTTATTAATTCCATTCCGATCATGCCAATTCCATCCATTAACCCTTTACGCTCCGGCCTATTTAAAATCAATCGATTTCGATCGATAAGTTCATGCTCAATTTTCTCGGAAAGTATACATCCCTCCGGGTTGCTCTTGGTTTGGTATCATTATGAAGCTATCAAAGAGGAGAATTCATACATAATTCAACGTTTTTGTCATTAACTTCTACGTTATATATGACGTCACAGATTAAGTTTTTAGAAAAATCACTGTTAGAGGGATGCCCGAAATATTCAAAATTAAGTTACTTGATAAATTTAATAGGTGGAAAGGAAGTTAGTATTGAAATATGAGAATAAGGTATAGGGCTTGAGTC
>JAXIUW010206065.1:0-11244 GCA_035591015.1 Cephalothrix simula
CATGATCTGATACTGTAACTAGGTTCCTGGGCCCGAATTTACCTGGATGTTACAACCCAGTTGATGCAGCTGCTTCTTTGATTTGATTGTCCGGATTTTTCCCGCCATTTTGGAAAATAGCAGTTTTGACCCACTTTAAACTTTTGTAAATTGTTAATTCCGAAATATTATGCAGTTTCTTACATATATAGACGCAATTTTCGCAATTTTTTAATATGGCCGCCATATATAATATATATATGCATATAGACATGATCTGATACTGTAACTAGGTTCCTGGGCCCGAATACAGTATAAAATTATTCTTAAAATCGATTTAAGATCATTTAACCTAATATTAATATGTTTGATATTGAAGATTTTAAAGTATATTCCCGCTATGATCTGAATAAAATCATAACCAAATGATAAAATGCGATCATTGGCACTTGAAAAATACAGATTTTGACAAATTTGAAAGATTTTCATCGGGAGATGGAAAAAATCGTCGGGATTCGGGAAAAATAGCCAAAAATCGTCGGGAGTTGGGTACCCCCCTTCCAGGGCCTCATTTCCGGGAGGAAGGAAAGCTCACTCGAATCTATCCGAGAGAGGGAATGGAATACAACCAGTGCTAGCTGTAAGTCACTAACACCGGTGTAAAAGGACTAAGTGACCGCCAGGGCTTAGTGACCGCACTATATAGTTTGTATAGTTTGTGTAAGAAGTCAGTGCCAGGTGACCAGGGCAGGGATTAGAGTCCTTGCTACTAAGTATATATGTGTTGTATGCAAGCCGGTTACCTAGTACTACAGCCACTAAGTCCTGTCACACCGGGCCTAGATTTATCTGTATTAAAGTAATAACTGTAAAGTGAAAATATTTCTATTTTGTCAAAATATTTATACACTTAATCACAAAGGTATTAACAGGGGGAGTATACAAGGGGGCTGCAAAGTTTGTTCCGGGAAATCAGCACAACTTCGGCTAATTTTTAAATACTCTGGGGCTGCAATATCGTCTGTTCTGTCGTTTAATAAAAGCCCCATCCAAATCTATGAAGTGTTTCACCATTAAAACGCCATTGTCCTCAGCCCATTTTCTGTCCTGTTTTGCTATAAATTCAGATCCTATAAGCAGTTAAATATCGATTTTAGAAAGTTATTGCGTGCATGCGTGCCTCGTTAACAATTAAATGTTGTAAACATACCTATTCATTAAGTGCTTATAATCATTATACATTTTTGACACATGAAGTAATTGGGGTATTTCATTCAAACGTTTTTAGTATGAGGTCATTCCAAATAAACAAATCTATATTTAACAACTTATAGGATCTGAATTTCAATCGAAATGGGACAGAAAATGGGCAGAGGAGAATGGAATTTTATAGGTGAAAGACTTGATAGATTTTGATTGAATTTTTTTAAACGACAGAAAAGACCATATTGCACCCCTAGAGCATTAAGATTTAGAACATGTTGAATGGAAGTGCAACTTAAAATAAGCCAAAGTTGTGCTAATTTCCCGGAAAAAACATTGCAACCCCCTTGTATGCTCCCCTGGTATTAATAATGTGTCTCCATTTCCAACCTTGACATTACGATTCCACATGACGACTTGACATTTTCTACACTGATGTCCATACACAGTTCTTGATGTAAAATGGACAAGAATTGCGTTTGGACAATCAAGGATTTATGTCTAATGAGACTCAATTCTGAGTTTTTGCCTTTACTGAATTCTAAAATAATCCTTAGTCTTCCTAGTGATAAATTAGATGGATTCAGCTCTCTCTCTTATGTCAGCGATAATGACATTGTATAGAATAAATGGGACCTCCTGGAATTCTTAGTACTGAATTTAGTCTTCGTCTCTGAAACAAGTAAATATTATTACATTATTATCAAAAATTTATATCGTATAAAGTCTTAAGTAATATCATAACTAAATCTAAATTGCCTGAGTGTGTTTTATGGAACGCATCGGACATTAAAGTTAAGCTACAACAATAATTCATGTTTTTTTAAATTTCCTTTCTGCTCTATGCATCTTGTGTGACACACCCAATTCATTGGAAAAATGTTTTCCCTAAAACAAATATATTTAACGTGCTACATGCGCTAGAATGCTGGCAATTATGAGATCTATGCATCCACTGTTTGTGTCCTATTCTGCCGTCCTTAAATAGAACAGCTTAGTGAATAATAGTGATTAATTTATGGATAGTACAAGGTGTAGACTGTATCACTCTTGTCATAGGTTCCATAGTCAAAATTTTCGAATTATAGTGACCAGGGTCATTGGGTGATTTTAAATGTAAGTCGTGCCCCAAATGTATTATGTTATTGCGTTTCGCGCCAGTGATTTCGACCAATCAGGTTATTCGATTGAGCTTTCTGAATGGATTACAAGGGTTGAATAGTCATGTCACAGCATTGTAACAGAAAATATACATGACGACCCACATTTAAAATCACTCACTATCAAATTATTGAAGACGCGACTACAGCTTTAAAATCTAGCTGAAAACTGATTAACCATAAACTGATCCACTGATACCATTAATATATTTTGATAAAAGTTATGTATTCTGAACTTGCTGGAAACAAGTAAATTTTTGAAGTGCTGTGGACAAATGCAGCCATACTGGAAGTTTTTAAAACAAATCATAGTCGCTGGAAAATAAAAGTGGAATAGATTCAGTACTAATTCTATCTCTGCAGGGTGTTTAACCTTAGACAGTAGATTACCTTTTTGGACTTACCACCATACAAATCCTAATTTACATGACGAGTTTTGATGCATTATGATATATCGCGCTGCTTCTGTCTCTGCTCTTCTATCCTAATCTTTGTTTTATTTTGTATAATATATTCTTAAATCCTGATTACTTGTATTAACTCCATGACTGAACGATTTCAAATCAATGATTAGTTTCATTTTAGTTGTGTAGCGTATGAGAATAATTGATTTGGTTCTGAATTTTTCATATTAAAATGACAATGATTTTAATCACGCACATTATAATTTCCTAGACTAATGGATTTTATATTCCTTAACTCTAGTGTTAAAAACTTCAAAAGGGATTTGAAAGAACAATTTACTGACCAAAACCATTAGCTTTGGTTTTACCGTCATGAAATGAACAACAGAAAGAGAATTGTATTTGTATTATGGATTTTGTCATGATACAGAAATTGACATAAAATAAAATGTAAAATTATAGGGTAAGCTTTTAAAAATCAAAAGTGGAAAATGACAGGAGGAGGTTTCATGGGTCAGTAGGTACACGTTTGAGTGTTTTTTTAATTATGTATTATGAAAGAAGTTAGCCAAATTTTTAAAAAATGAAGAAAAGACGGTAGTACATAGGCCATGCATCACTAAATGTACTAAGAACGACAGAATAGATTCGTAAATCTCAAAATTATGTCTAAAATCATGTTATTACAACCGATTGGAAGTTAAAACTGTTGGAAATAAAGATATAGAACTTCTAAAATCCTTGGATCAACCAATTGAAGTATGTCTGGTATAACTGATCAGAAGTTCATCATTAATTAGAAGCTTAATCACGACTTAAAGAAACATATAATTAAAAATTGAAAAAATAGAAATCATATGAAGCCTGCGCATTCTCAATAATCAATAAGTTCATACCTTCCCTTTTAATATGTATGTAATTTTGGATCATCTCCTCTCACCTCCTTATATTTCACTAGGTATTAGATAAATGTCCAAATAATTGTACTCATAAGCATAATCCCCAGCGTGGGAGGATTCATAAAAAAGAAGACACCAGGCCTCCCCAAGCACAGGCAAGTATGTAAAATGTTTCAAAAAATGAACACCTATAATTGTCTAGAAACTCATAAATCTTTACTAACCTATGCTTGTATTCTATGATTGTTCATTTTTGTTCATTCGAACGACTCCTGGAGCATAAATCAGTCTATCTTTTTCAATTGGTCGAATCTAGTTTTTACAGTGTCATGATTTTTTAGGTCATCTATAGCAAAGTCTTCTTTGTTGTGAATATTACCCACTGGTTGTCAAGGTATGAAATCTAAAAGAATAAACGGTGTTTTTTAAATGGTATATTTTTTGTGACATTGATATCTCCTATTATTACATTTATATCATGTCTGTACAAAATACTTTGTACTTGGTTTTCAAATATGTTTAAAGATTAATAAATTCACTTGAAAATAATGATAAGAAATTATTTCCTCTGATTATTCTATTACTTCGATGTCTTAATCTTTGTCTTGACCTTTCTAACATAGGTTTCTTTTTCATCTATATTAGCTTTCATTTAGCTTAGAAACTTAGTAGTAGACTAGTTACAAACATTTTAAATCAGTGTTATGTAGTGTGAATGGCTATTTGTAGACAACTAAGATCTTAAGTTACATTTGGTCTATATCAGGAAGTCGAAGAAACAAGCCGAGATCGTTGAAATTATGGCATTATATAAGATCACTGTCACATATGTTGAAATCCATTTCTCTATCTTAGTTGTCTAAAATCGAATTTTATATTAAACCATTTGTCAAGTTAATTATTCCCACTGGACTCTTTTTTATGGAGCAATAGGAAGACGGCCCGTTGTAGTCATGACAATATCCAAAACAAATACATTGTTTACAATTTTTATTATAAAATTTATCGATTTAGCCGCTGTAGATGCTATTTGATTTAGAATGCAAAAATATATACTATGTCATATGGGCTTTGTTCTTAACTTTTCTTCGAGTATCATGAAGGTCACAAAAGTTCATAGATGAGTAATCGTTTATGTGTCTATGTTTATGATTTTATTTGTTAAGTTTATTTTTGAATATTTTTAATTAAAAAGGTTTTTTGCAAGAAATTGTATATATTTCACGTATTTCTGGAAGTTCTATTTTTTGCACTGAATTTTAAAGTTTTATTTATAGTGTAAAAATTCGCTAAATAATATACTCACAGACTTCGACTCCTTGTCATTGGTATGAATATATTTTTCAGATATGTAATTAAATTCAACACACCTTTATACATTGTTTGATGTTATAACCACCTGTTTCTGAATAATGTAAAAAATGCTGAATATCCTGGTGCAC
The DNA here is from genome assembly GCA_035591015.1 of Cephalothrix simula. Lineage (NCBI taxonomy): Eukaryota > Metazoa > Nemertea > Palaeonemertea > Archinemertea > Cephalotrichidae > Cephalothrix > Cephalothrix simula. The sequence goes on from JAXIUW010206065.1 coordinate 5,088, forward strand.
AAAATATATATAAATTACCATGCATGGTTTGGCAGTTATGTATCAAAACTCTTTGTATTATTCATGTAGATAATTACTCTAACGTTATGATATTCGGCTATAAATTCTAATTAGACCAAATACAGCTTTGTACACCATATACATTTTGTATAATCTAGTGTGTCTGCTATAACCAGGACTGATCATCACTGACAATTATTCTTGCATCTGCTTGATTATGTATGTGGCTGCAGAGCAACTGTTTTTTTTGTAAACTAGTAAACTGAGTAGTGATCTGAACATTAGTAAACTCTGCAAAAAGGTAATAATGGGTTTTTAAAAATAGTTACGAGGGACATGTCGTTTTAAAAATATCGTCACAAATCAAAAGATTTATTTTAAGATAAATTACATGCATGCGTTTTGGATATACTTTTGTAGTGTGGTTTATCAGCTTATAGGGCCCAAGATGTTCGTAATTTAACAATATTAGGACATGGACTTCAGATGTTTAAACTTTCAATTCCAGCTATCAGTTTGGTTTAATTAGCCTAACATTTTTATATAATATTTTCATTTTTGAACAACTTCCAACTTAATATATTCTACTTGTAAGGTTCGTGATTATGTGATTGAAACATCCTATTAAAAATGCATCGTAAATGAACATTCTGTGTCGTGTTCTTTTGTAAGTTGGGCATTGACTCAGACCAATGTGCATTCTGCCCTAGTAAAAAAGCAGATACCTGTTAGGTATTCAGTGAAAATAATTGATGATTTCATGTTTAATTCCATTAGGTATAGATGAAAGTCATGCCGACAATCAAGCCATTTAATTCACCTTGACTCAATTGATTTTATATTCAATAATGAAAAAATCAAATGGTTTCAGAAGCTTTGGACGTAGATTTAGCTCTACATTAAATGATTGTAGTCATCAATCCGCCTGAAATAATTAATAGGTTTTCAACTGAGTGTCTGAACGTTGAAAGTATCAGGGACATTTAATATCAGATCAAATACGATTTGACGAAAAATCATGTAATGAAATGAAATAAACATAAAAACGTATAGATCCCTCTGATTTATCAATTGCAAATTCTGATAAATATTTTTATCATTATAAAAATATGAAAAAAGTCAGATAAAGAAAACATAAGAATAACAAAATATTGGCTTAAGTACTTGCACAATGAAAATCACTCACCGGTCTAAGGCATATCCCTCTCTTGATTATCCTCCAAATGAACTAAAACACACGTTCCTTACAAAGTGTCAGACGAAATGTATATCTTAGATTTTCTATTACAGATTTGTTTTGAAACACGGGACGATTTTATTTTGACATACGAATTTCATAATATTGAATTGACCACCAATATCCACCATTTATGGTCCGGTAGTACCAATCAATATACACGACCCAATAAACATGGCAGTCGATTCACATTATGAAATCTGTATGTCAAAATAAATTTGTCTTATGTTCTAAAGCAACTCAGTTTTTAGAAAATATGAGATGTACATTTCGTCTGACACTTTGTGAGAAAGGTTTATATGTGTGTTTTAGTTCATTTGAAGGATAATCAAGATAGGAATATACCTTAGACCGGTGAGTGATTTTCATTGTGCAAGTACTTTAGAATGAAAACACACAGAAAAGAAAACAAGATTGAAGCCCTTGATGATTAAAAACAGAGATTCGAATTGTAAAAATCTTCTTCAGTAGTTTGTTATGGTAAAGGTTGAATAATGAATGGAAGCATACATGTAAATTGTATGTCGAAGAAACCGTTTAAAACTACTGTATATTGATAGGAAGCTCCAAATTTGCCTTCTTCTGCCCGTCTTCTGCAGAGGGAGATATTGATTTAGTTCTTTCAGCATTTTCAGCAGTTGGAAATATTGAACTGCGATTAAAGATAATATGTAATTTAATGGAATAGAACCTAAGTTGAAAAAAAATCAAAGGTGAAATTTTGAATTTAAGATATTGAAATTTAACTTATCAAAAAACCGAGCCAAAAAATTGTAAAATATATTTTCCATAAATGTGCCTAAAGGGCAAAGGTTCAAGTATTTTTAACTTTGTGTATCAAGAGTTAGGCCCCTATATTTAGATATTTTTACATAGTAGGGTATTAAAAAATATAAATTTATGGAATGGAAATCCCTGAAGGGAAACAGGTGAATTATTTGGTGTTAAGTCGGAATCGGTTTTTCTATTCAAGTTAAAACGAGTTCTTTTTAATTCATTGTAAAAAATTAAAAACTTTACTATACATCCATAAAAAGAATTGAATGAATTTCAGAGATAATGACAAGAAGCATGCAGTTGCAATATGAAATTCCCCCTGAAGGTATTTTTTGAAAATGTGTTGAAATAAGTTGTTACATGAAAAGGGTTAGATTACTTACCGGGCAGAAAACAAATTACATGTACTTAGGTCTGTAGTATAAATAAATTAGATAGATCTATCATCAAATAAACTCCGGGATAAACTCAAGCACATCAATATTGATGTATACTTTTGACCCAACACATTCTAAAGTGCGATATAGGTTCGTAATAAATAACATGGTCTCCCGTATATGATAAAGAAATACAAAAAGACTTTGAAAATAATACAAAGTTATTACCTTTAATATACGTAAACGAAAAATAAAAAGTTTATTGACATTATTAACCATTTGAACAATGCCAATGCTTAAAATAATTTTCTTGATTATATGATCTTGCCAATATGTTATGAAGAACATAATATAGAGGAAAGAGAAGAATATATAAATACTATGGAAGTATATACAGATACTGTATATTTCGAAGCAATTGTAAAAAATGTATTGAAACATTTTACTTTCTTTTTGAAAATAGACCCTATAAGAGATGATATATTAGAACCTTAATTTAAAACCAAAACTAATATGCCTTATCTTTTGATGGTGTGGATGGAAGGATTGAAAATGAAACAAACAATTTTAACTTCATTCTTTACAAAATAATTGAAACAATGAATATAATGATAGAAATTGTTTACCTGAAAGAATTGTGTCAGTCCTATTCTGAAAGATTACTTTTCTTCTTTTTTTTCAAATTGAGAAAAAGCACACAATAGTAACGTTTCAAGTCAAACTGGTATTTTTTTTGAGTGTTTGCCTTTTTGAATAAATTCATATACCTTAAATGTTGTTAACCTTATTCATCAATAATCCACAACGGTTCAATACATTCAATTTTCATTTATTCATCGTCTGCTTGTAGCCACGTGTTAACTTCATATCCTGTGATTGGTCATTACTATACTTCAAACATATATCGTTAATCACCGCTGTCAATGTATTATTGTTACATTGAATGATTATAAAATTACTTGGTAAAAATATATGAAAAAATGGTGAATATATTACATTTTCATAAAAGACTGCTGAAATAGCATTCAAGTTTTTTTTAACGTGTTTTAAGGATTAGCCTTTTGAAAAGAAAACTGGTTTATTTTAGCGTGTGATCTACAGTTGACCTCATCCCTGGTATTTTTGCTATTATCATCTCGATCAGATCTTTTACAAGTTAAAATCCCCTGCAATTCCTAAACTGTACACTAAATGTACAAAAAACTAGTACGCTTTTAACTTAGTTAATGTTAATAAAACATTTATAACTAAGCATAACTAGTCATAAAATCACTCACTTTTTATATTTTTCATTTTCTAATAATGTGATCTTCATTTCGGTTTGTAGAATAAATAAAACATGTAATGCAATTAAGCAATTAAGAAATTTAAAACTGTACTTAAAAAGAATAAGGTTTCAACGGTATGAAAAGGTCAATCATTGATTGATAATTTCTTTTTCAGATTTGAAAACGATTCCAAAACTATTCCAAAAATCTAATTACTAATTTGATTCTGGTATTTCAAAGACCTAATTCTGTAATTACTAATTAGATTTTGGTATTTCTGAATAATATCAAAACTAAATCGATTTACTTGTGATAATATTAGATATCAATAATATAAATAATAATGAAATACATGTATTTCAGTATTCCACTATTTACAAGGAAATGCTGCTGACGTATAATACATGTAGGTTAAAACATTTCCAACTAGAAAAAACGCATCAGAGAAGTGAAGCACCACATTCTGGAAGAACGATTGATAGTGTTGAGGTCGGGTGTTCAGGATGTGATTGTTTTATTCAAAATAGGCAAAAAGGTTGAAAAGGGTATAAGATGTTAGTACAACGTTTGAACAACGATTTCATGTGTGAATGATTTCATCATAATTCAATGATTGTTTAGATACTAACAGTAAGTGCTCAGAAAATTATGATCAAATATCAAAATGTACTATTTTTCTGCAATTTGAATTATAAACAAAAAAAATATAATTTAATCCAAAAATACATACTTTACCCTATCCATGATATGATCATAACAATTGATGAAAAGCGCAAAACCTTTTTTGAACTGAAACGGCTCTTGTAACAGCTTGAGTTAGTCTGAACCTACAAAATGTCATCAGTATAAAACGAGAAAACAATTAGACTAAAATATTTACGGCGTGACAAGCTGTTAGGATCATACATCATGTAGTTTTTAACATCAGTTTACAATAGGTTTTTTCCGTGATTTTCAAACACCTGTTTGCGTAACGAATCTAAAAACGACAAAAAGGCGTGGTAAATGTCAAAGCGAGGCTTACCTAGTTTTTTTACCAATGAGGAATCGACGTGTAACACGTTGTCACGAAACTAAGTTTTATTTCATGACATTAACACTATTCAACATATTAAATTGGTTTAAATTCTAATTAGATCATTAGTTTAAAAAAATATTTATAATCATTAAGAAAGATGCCATTCTTGGATGAATTTTGCTGACTAGAATATTTTACGAATTCGGTCATCTGACAGTAACTAAATCTTCCTGATATCAAAAATCGTTAAATGTAGTAGATGAAATTGAAGAAAATCATCAAGAATATACTTCGTTTTGGCCCTTGTCAGTACATGGTCAGTACACTTATTTCTGAAACGATCAAAGTACAGCCAGATTCTTGTCCAATTAGCACCTTCCTAATTACCTTTCTTGGAAGCAAGTATGTTCTACTTCGTACCCGTGTCTTGCTGACTGCACTTCAGGCTTCAGAAAAAGAGCTTACTATCAGTTTATGTTTTTTCCTCGGCATTTTCAGGAGATAATGAATTTCTGAATGATTCACACGCTGATTTTTGTCTTCGGGTCTGTCTTCCTTGCAGGTATGATTATTTAGTGTCCAAAATTTTGTTTTCGTAATACTTCTATTTCTGGATAATTTCGTAAGGCGCTTCTGTGGATTAAGCACCCATGTGGTCTTGTAATTTTGGTTTCACTCTTCATAAAGTCATTGCCATATTAACCTTCTGCTGCTCAGGCCCTGGTGCCTCCAAAATGATCAGAAATCCTGGACCGATTTTAAAGATTTTTGGCATGGTATTGGTAACTAAGGTGAAATATAGTTTCTAAAAACTATGTAGGCCTATGATCTTTGGCCTTTATGGGAAATTTGTACTTACTATAACATGAAACCGCATGAAACGACATGAAACCTGTAGGAAACCACATGAAACCACTTCCAAGTTTTGGAAACCACTACTAATAAAAAAGATAATATTGGGAAACTAGTGGAAACAAGTGGAATTTTCTGATTATTATAAATATCAACTAAATTATGGCCTTTTTTTAATAATTAGCTCCCCAAAACTAGTCCTCATCAACTTTGCGGAATTCTTATTGAAATATACTGCGCCTGCAGTGGCATCTAGATTATAAATTGTGACATAAACACATGAATCTGTGATGGCTGTAAAATTTATTTTACGGGATGTATGAGGCCGAGGGGTTGATTTGATGAGGGCTAGTTTTGGGGTGCTAATTATTAAAAAAAGCCATAAATTAGTTGATTAAAATAATAATCAGAAAATTACACTGGTTTCCACTAGTTTCCCTATATTGTCTTTCATTATTAGTAGTGGTTTCTAAAACTTGGAAGGGGTTTCCTACTGGTTTCATGACGTTTAATGTTATAGTAATAAATATATAACAGCTTCTAAAAATATCCACAAATGAATTGAAAATGATAATGAAATGAATTTACAAGTTAACGGGCTAAATAGCAGTTAATGCCAATAAAGCCT
>JAXIUW010206175.1:0-11233 GCA_035591015.1 Cephalothrix simula
TCACTGCATTTTCAGCCGATACCTCAGGTTGCGATGCGCGCGCCGAGGGGTCTTAAGGTCTCCGACCGTTATATTTTATACGCTGTAGTTGAATTTAAATTGCATATTTTCTGAAGCATTTATAAGTTTATATATGTCATTTATTCAGGTAATTAAAGACAGTAAAGGCTGTTGCAGAGTCACCATCGTCGCTGGCGAAATATGAGAGCGCAGGAACTGTAACATTTTTATTCAATACATAATATTAAAAAGCTTCGGCGCTCTGATATCTTTTCGCCAGCGATGGTGACTCTAGAACAGCCTTTACACAGATTAATATACACAAATATAATCACGAATGGAAGTAAGTTCTTCGTAGGAGAATAATATTATAAGTTCTTTCCATATTCATTTTGTGAATGGAATATTTCCCCTCAAGTCGGATGCCTAAAGGCTGTTCTAGAGGCAACATCCCTGGCGAAATGAGAGCGCAGGAAGCATATCATTTTTATTCAAAACATAATATTACAGCCTTAGGTATAGGGTGCCTCATTTTAGTACCGTTTTGATAGAAAGTGATAAGTCTATTGCGCAACGCAAGACGATTTGTCCCGAATTTCTGGAACAATATTTGCATTAACTCTTAATTAATTAATACATTTGAATACTTTCAATGTATACCTTGATCAATAAGTGATGAAGTACTAGTGAACAAATCAGATATTGAAAGACTTATTTGAACTAAAAAAGTGTTCTAAACTGGAGTGAAGTCTAAATGTGCAAGGTTGTTGCTCTGTGAGATATTTTATGAATTTTAACAAAGGTAGTGGCATTGTGGTGTCCTTTTTTATATAAACTGAAAAATATCTACACTTATGTCTTTTAATTACTGATCTTTATTCAGAAAACCCATTTTGAGTTGCCCTGAAAGCCTTGCAGCATCCTATCTATACATGTAGACAAGTGGAATGAAAAATTGGATGATACACCGTAAAACGGTCAAATTTCGGGATCGGAACCCCTTAACCCTATACATTTTTGGAAAGGGCATTAAAATTTATACACCATGGAGGGGTTCTTTAAATTTTTTGTCGCACCTGGTGGGGAGTAAGGGCGCAAAATGTGCAAAAACTCAAAAATAAACTAAGTTCCACTTTTAGTGGTCCGATGGCAAAGGAACACCCCAAATCGTTCAGGTTAGGCCAAAACCACCTACAATAGGTTGTTTGGCATAGAGGTATAAAGCATGCTAGATTACGCTAATCTTGGGTTCTAGTAATATCAGATGACAGTGAGAGTCAGTCATATGACAACAGCCGGGCAATTTTGGACCTAGAAACCCAGTATTTGGGTCTTTCTTTTATGCTTTGTATGCCAAAATACTTAATGTAGCTACTTTTGGTCTAACCTGAACGATTAGGGTCGTTCCCTTAACATCCGACCACTAAAAGTGGGACTTAGTCTATTTTCGAATTTTGCGCCAGGTGGGGCAAGCGATTGAAAAAACCCATAGTGTGCAACTTTCCATGCCGTTTCCAAAAATCCAACCGGTTTTTTACTTTTTATACCATCCGTGCTGATCCGTGTATATGAATTTTGTTCCCCTGGTTTAGTAAGGGCTTTCTGAGCCAAAAATAACTCCCAATTTTCTTCCGGCCAATATTTTGTTTAGTAGAGAGTGTTATACATATAACGATATCATCCTCAGCAGATTTATCATATTTGGGGTATTAAAACCCCGTAGCGTATGATTCTTTTTGGTATTTGCACCATAGTGGAAAGTAGGATCACCTTTACAATGTACCTACGCATGCGTACACTCCTTGAAATGGTTTTAAAATTGAAATAACTGGTGGTGGTATGGTTTCATGCTCCTACATTTATACCATGGTAAAAATGGCGGTTATGAAACAGATGGTGTGCATGTCATACAAACCATTTTCATTACCCTTTCCAATTTTGTATATAATAGTTATCTTAGCAATTTTGTACTGATCTTCGTTAAGTAAAGAGGTGCTCTCTTGGTGCAAGATAATTGATTTTTATTCTTCTTTTTGGAGTCGCTTTAGAACCAAAGCTCCAAATAGAAATTAATTCCATGTTGAAATTACCTGGATTTGGTACCAAAAATTGAATTAATTTCTACTCTTTTTGAGTCGAAATCAGAAGCTTTTACGAATTAGATGGCCCCTTAGACAGGCTTAGCTTAATGAGTAAACGAAAAGTTCAGAAGTCAGAAAGTAGGATCATGTATAAGATACTAGATGGGAAAATTCCAGCTATCCCTCCCGAAAATCATTTTCAACCGGCTAGGCCAAAAAGACAAATTCGTGCTACAAAATTTAAAGATTATATGACTGATAATTTAGTGTGTAAATACGAAACATCGAACGATAGAACTTATGTGTTACAAAACTGTAAAAGCAAAAACTTAGAGAACTCATTTTTTGTTAGGTCCGTTTGTGACTGGAACCATCTGCCAAATCATATAGTGCATGCCGATAATGTGGAGGCTTTTAAAAAAGCACTCCTATCGGGGTACTAATACCCCCTCCACCCCGGTGCAATTTATGCTTATAATTAAGCCCAAGCACTGTACCATTCAGATTCAGATTCAGAGAACCGCATTTATGTAAAGATCCATGGAGAGTAACCGATTTTGATAAACTCTTGAAAGGTCTTTTATCAAATTAGAATAACCGTGCGCCGCTAACGACGTTTAGTCACCGGTATGCTCATCCCCATGACTTTCCCGGTTAAAGGGCACTGGGCCGCTGGAATCCCTCGTCAGTAGTTCAGGGTCGAACCCAGGACGTAGGCCCACTGAGGATCACCGAGCTATCTCTTTTTAAATAGTGAAAAAAGTTCTTCCCTGAAATTTCGTCCACTCAGAAAGTAGCAGAAAAAATTTACGCAAAAGTTGATATTGTTGATATGAAAAATTGTTGCGTAGAGTAATATCTCCAATGTTCGGTTAAATTTGTACGAACTTAGAAAGGCATATGTTAGATCATGAGGTAAATTAGCAATTAGGTAGAAGATATTAATTGATAATAGCATTGGAGTGACTGAATCTGTTGTTTTTGACTCGGAACTATCCTTTTCGCGAAATTTGCTGCTCCTCTTTAGTTGAAAAATTATTATAAAATTGCATAAGGTTAGTAGAACAGCGGGAATAATAGATTTTGTGCTTAAAACATAGCGATTCCAAATAAGCAAAAAATCAGACGAACGAGCACATCGCGTTTTACCATTTTCATTAACGAACTCACTTTTAACGGTATATATTATACATGAAAGAGCCACCAACGATGTTATTATTGCTGTAAAAATAAATGTATTTTTGAATGATGTATATTTTTTACCCTTTAGAGGCATACTAACCATAATGCAACGCAATATTGTTAAAATTAGAATAAGCCAGGATGATTGAAGCATAAAAAAGTACCGCATTGATGGATGTATTTTGCAATCCGTCCAAATGTTGTCAACTTGAACGTCAAGTTTAAATGTAATCCAAAACCATGTTCGTGCAGGGCGAATGCAAATATATGCCGAATCATTAATCGCAAGAAATATCATAAGAAATCGCAGCGAAAATTTTCCGACAGTTCGAAGGGAGAGAACAATACAGGTTAATACATTTCCTATAAGTCCTGCTAAAATATAAAGTGGCATGAAAGAAATTGCAAACAATTTTGGCTGAAGCTCAGCAAATGGCGGATATTCCCAGGTTGAATTCATGGTATTGGTTTAAGAGATGCTACTGATATAGTTACGTATTATAATGAGTCATTTGGTTTTTAATAATAAAATATGTAAACATTATGAAAACGAATTAAAATTATGAAAATTTTAAATAATACATGTATATTGAAAATCATATTATTAACATGAGCTATGTATTCTGTTCTGCAATTAGTTGAGAAGAATATGATATCCAATAAATAATGATGAATGTACGGCTTCAACATGTGATGTTGTACACTGCGTACATTTAAATAATGATATTGTACTGCAGAAAGCTATGGGATTTAGTATAGCACTATAATGCAGAGTTAACACTGTCATCTCTGTTATATTTGACTTATTTAAAGTTTAAAAAAATAGACCGAATAGACACTATACCGAATCAAATGAAACAGAATGCGGTCACCAAATCGAAAGCCTTTAGTGGATCTAGTACTGGTATAATGAAATCAGTTAATGCCAAAAATGAAAATCTTAATCATTTCATGTGAAAAATCTGATACATGTTTTTATATGACTGGATGCATCCAAATTCATCAATATTACGTTTCGCAGAATGTCATTTTTGTCATATGCAATTGCTAGTGGATCGGTCAACTCTTCGAAGTAGTTGAGTGACCCATAAAAGTTTTTAAATACTTTGCTGAAAACGTCGCTCTAAAATTTCAGTGTAAATGCTCTTTTAGCATAAGGCATTCCATCCACGTTGATTTCCAATCGTGTTAGGTTTTCAAGTTAACTTTCTTTCATGACTCACTCTACGTCGTTAGCTAGATCCGCATACAAGCCTTGTGCTGTCAATAAACCATCCTTTTGTTCTTGACTTCTATCCAGCAAGTGCAACAAACAGGAACTCATGACCGCGATTTCCGGTTCGTTGTTAACATGACAGAATTTTCATAATTTTTTTGAACAATCGCGATCTTGTTGACCGCAATCTGCAACAAAATATTATTAACAATAATACTAGGTAGTTGAAAAATATGGATTTTCAAGGCCCGCAGTTTAGACAGAGGTATTTATTGGACCGAGCGCGAAGCGCGAGGTACAATAAAATCCTAGGTTAAAACTAAGGACCTAGGTTAAAACTAAGGACCATCCTTTTTAAGCAGTTAGTATAATTAATTTTCTTGTTAATTTTCATTTTTTACTTGGTAACGGGCCAATATACATAGCAACGGGCTAATACTGATATTGCCCCGCTTGACCGGGCATTATAGGATATATTTCGTACTTTTCTTCGCATTAATGAGTACTACGTATTTCGAGAAAAATTAACAATAACAACAATTATTTCATATATCGTATACACAATTCGTACCGTTGGATGCAATAACCTGGGAGTACTACGCAGAGGATGATTATGATCATATAGACGAAATGTGAAATGATATAGACGGACTGGCATTACGTCTTTATCATCCTTTGAACTTGTACTTCAGCATTGGGCACCCCGTTATCATCATCCCCCGGCTATACCAACAGTGTTTTAAGTCATTTTTAAAAGCGTCAATTAGTCTTTATAATGCCAATTTCATTTTTGTACATATTTTTGTTTTTATTTTTTAAGTTTTTTTATTTTATTCAGACATGTACGAATTCTCAGGTTGTATTCAAGGTTTCATAGCACATTAAATTAACGTTTTATATTTGGTGCGGCCTAGAAAATTGTATTGCGTCCATTTTAACCTTGTTTTGGGTAATAAGGAACATATACATTAACCTAATCGTAATAAATGTTTATTTTTAACCTAATCCTAATAGAAAATAGTGTTTAAATTGGTTAATTTATTTATGATTTAGTACTTAAATTGTCCTCCCCCAATTGAAATTGCGCGTATTGTTTTGGGAGCAGTCTCAAAATTTTGAAGTTTAACAAAACAAGAATCTTAGAGCCCACTTGAATAAATCGCGCAATTTAAGTGACATTATTTTTCTAGGTTTGAAATTATGATATTTTAGCGGATTTCAGCAGTTAAATTCATATACATGTACATGAAAAAGAGGGAAAAGGCCTAAAACGAGATTCTGGTTTTGTTAAATGTCTCAATTTGAGACTGCCTTTTATTTGCATATTGAAATTTGTAGTTCGGGTTTGTGTTGTTTATGTAACTCCCATTTTGTGTTTTAAGCCATGATGCATTTTTGCACAAATTTTTATATCCATTTGTGCGATATTTCTCAAATGTTCACATTACATTCTAAGCTCGCTTTATGAAAAATGGTTTTAAGAAATACCTTCGGGTGCGTTTTGCTCAACAATTTTATAAACCCGTTATTAGCAAATCAGCAAACTTAAAAAATCCATTTTTGAAACAAAGCGAGCATTCCTTAAGTATTATTTTAGATATTTTAGTTTTGTCCATTAGTAGAGCACTATAAATTGTAACCATGCACTTATAACTCCTAATCATTCCTTTTTAGATGTTGAGACTTTATCAATAGATGTTGATTATATAAAAGGTACAAGATAAATCAATCTATGCAAAAAGTTCATTACGTTTTTTTCTATATTTCATGCAATTATTTTTATCTGACAGTCCCTGCCAAAAAACTACCAATTGTTGGTAAAAAATGTTAACTTTTTGGAAATTTTGGAAACGTTATACATAAATGTACATGTATTTGTATTACCCGTATTGCATTGCATGGTTTGCAATAAAATGAATAGCTTTTTATGTAATTGATGAAACTAAAAACTGCCAAAGTTGGCGTATTTCGCGGTAATGTAATTGTAAAGCAATTAAATCTGCCAACTTTAAGATGGATTTTTACATTTTTGTCTTTCTGGTCTTTGTTATGTGTTAAAAACAGATGAAATAATGATCATGAGATGGAAATATAGAAATATGCATGCTAGTTTTTGAACTTTTTGCAATAATATTTGATGTTCTTGTGAATTTTAACACTCAAATGGCTAAACTTTTTTCAATAATATTTGATTTATGACCTATGCCACAGTCGGGTGTTGTGTGGAATATATAGGTAGTCGAAAGCGGGGGCCGTAAAAAGACATTCTCTTTAAAAGCCCTTTCAAATTATACAAATGTTTTTTAAATCAGATACAAATCTAGTAACCGATTTGAATATATCTGTGCATAAATCAATGGCAGTATTGCAGCCATTTTGGAAAAAACAATTTCTGTAACTAAAACCATCCGACTAAAATCTGTTTCATATTTAGAAAATAGCATTGTATTCTCCACACAATGGACTACGCAAACATTACCAAATTTTGCGCTGACCTCAAGGGACCTTTAAATTTAATTTAATCTTCGCGCTTTATAACGTCAATTGAATTTTGAATAGTGTGGCGAATCCAATGCTATTTTCTAAATTGAAACAAATTTTAGTTTCGTGGCGCATAGGATCACTTTTTAATACTCACTGAAAAGAATTGAAATTGAATGTCATTTTGACTTTTGATCAGCTTCGTAACAAGGTTGATGTGCTAGCTATTTTCTATGTTTTTCTAACATTGTTACCCTTATGAGAGTCAATTATTTCACATTTGCCACACCAATGTATGGTGGAAACCCTAACTAAATGATGCTTGAACAAACGTAAAAGTTTCAAAAAATGTATTACATGGAACAGGGTATGACGTCATCATTTTCAAAATGGCGGCCGGCCATGACGATAAAGAAATTCAGAAGATCTCAAAATTGACTTGTTTTATATCAGTATCCTGGGCTTAACATAGAAGGCAAAGGAAAGTTTGAAAATGATGTCAGACCCGGTAGTGAAGTTGTTCCTGTATTACTTAAAATTTTCTATACTTTTGATATTTTTTTCTACGAGGGTTCGCAACATGAAGTTTGTTTTGCGATTTATTCCTTAAAAAACTGGCCTATATTTCAAAGACACCTTTTTCTAAGAAACTCGCGATCCATTAAGCTTTTTACCATAATATCGTTTCATGACCCATTAGTGCTTTGTTACCAAGGTCTACAATTACAAAAACGGTTGCCTGTTAATGCATGTAATTTCTCATTTTTGAAACGTAACTAATAATTTATGCTTTCTTTGATATAATTTTCACTAAGTCCTCCTTTTTAGTCCAATAACAACTTCAGAATTTATATTGTAGGGATGAAATACTACAATTTTTGCTACATATTTTTATATTTTCCGTACGCTGAAAAAAATCTGAATTCTTTTGGACAAAAATGATTCCAAACTGGGAACATAAATTAAATTTAATTAATTAAATTTAATTTAATTAATTATTTAATTAATTAAATTAAATTAAATTAATTAATTCAGAGTAAATTTAATTAATTATTTAATTAATTAAATTAAATTAAATTAATTAATTCAGAGTATCATATAACATCTCTATATGAGCATCCAATCCGATGTTACACCTTGGCGCATCTGTGGAACATTAGAATCTTAGATTTTTTTTCTAGATTCTACGGTTCTAATATATCAATATCAATTCTGGAACATCTTTATTTCCGAAAATAAGGACACTCTCTAGGAATACTAAATCAAGATACAGAACATTTCCGTGTTATACTACAGATTTTTTGCTCCCAAAAGTTCCGAAGTGTGTTGGTGTGCTATGCATGTTCTAATTGTTCCAAAAATGTTCTAGTGGTGTGCTGCAGATGTTCTAGTGTTCCGAATTAGATGTTTCAAATCGTGAGCGATAAGAACAGTATTTAATTTACAATTAAAACAATTTTTTGTGTTCCGATAGCGTTCCCACATTTTGCAGTATATTATTATTAAGCTACACCATTCTGGAATCTTTAATTAGAATCACTAGGTAATCAGTGAAATCAGTCTCAGGGGATCCAAACCAGTCATGTTCCCAATATCCCTTGATAAAATTTACATTATTCTAATTTTACTTCAGGTGAAAAAGCATTAAACCAATTACTTGAGGATGCTCAAAAAGTTGCAGATCGATGCGTACACGCCGAAGACCGAGATCTTATCCTACGATGCTCAAGCGACATTCAAACGATGGCAAATTCTTTAGCTGAACTTAGACAACAAGGAAAGGTGATAATTTAAACTATAAATTCTCCCATGATACTGTGACGTCATTTTATAAATGCGAGGGGCACATCACTTCGGATTATTACCGTACAGCCAAGTAATAATAATTATTTATTACAAAATTATTACTTTTATTACAAAATTATTACTTTATTACAAAATTATTACTTTATTACAAAATTAATATTTTATTACAAAATTAAAACTTTTATTACAAAATTAATACTTTTATTACAAAATTAATACTTTATTACAAAAGTAATTTTTTAATACAAAATTAATACTTTATTACAAAATGAATACTTTATTACAAAATTAATACTTTTATTCCAAAAATAGTACTTTATTATAAAGTTAATACTTTATTACAAAATTAATACTTTATTACGAAAGTAATACTTTATTACAAAATTAATACTTTATTACAATTTTAATACTTTATTACTGTACACCAAATCGGGGAGTGATGTGCCCCTCGTATAAATGCTTGTTTGAGGTTGATTTTAATGCTTGTATAAATTTTGATGAACATTTATTTATTTATTTTTTGTTTATCTGTTACCAGGGCAACAGTCCACAAGCTCTCTCTTTGGCAAAATCCCTCCAACAAAAACTACAAGACTTAGAACAGAAGACACAACGTGCTTTATCAAACACTGAAAAGACTGGCATTATTAGACCAGCACACACCGTTTCCGGCAAAATTGATCAGGCACAAAGATGGCTTGAAAACCCGGAAATGAAGGATCGTGGGTTAGGTAAGAAGCTTTCCTCGAGATAAGTTTATAAGAAAAATGCTTTTAGAAAATAGAATTTTATTTCTAGACAATCTCTATTTTTAATCGAATTTTTGTTGACCTAATTACTCATGATAGTTCTAATTGATCTATTTCTCAATTGTAAGCATGTTAAGAGGTATAATCAAAGATATTTAGCTGAGAATCAAGATTCATACAGCTGTATTTTGATTCCTGTCGAATTATTTTTCATCAAAGAATATGTATCCACACTTTCTCAAGGTGCGCATTAGGGATAAGTTAGGTTCATAATGATTGTACTTTTAATTACCCATAATGGATCATATTTATTAGGTAAAAAAGCTCTTGATTTTTAGTTCATAAATATTTCTATTTTAAAGTTTTTTTTATAACTGTGATATACTGAACACTTTTTTATATACTGTACGGTATTTGACACGTGTACTGCATTGAATTAGATAGAAAACTCTATCTTCTAACTTGTGTTGTAAAGTAGAGCCTCTAACAAGTAGAAATTATTTTGGTAAAGATTAGGAATTGAATTATCTCCACCCGATATTACGGGATGTCATTTGTTTGTAGCTTACATTACAATTTATTTTGTCGTTCAAGTGTCGACAGACTGGAATGAGGAGACAATAGCTGTAGCTGAAAGCCCACCAATCATTTTGTCCGCTGCTCGTAAAGCGGGATTGGAAGGTCCGTCAGCATGGGTTTATGAACCCTGGCTGCTCTATGTCTTTGCCATTACTCTGTACTAATATCTGGTATGGTAATTCAGTGCCTTCTCAATGGTTTACAATCCAAAGTTCGAAACAATTCTTGGAGCACATCACCGTGATGTGCTGACTTGAGTACTTTTACTTGTATTTTCAAAAACTTGGAAGTTCAAAAGAATCTGTCTTCAATTAAAATAGTAATCCAAAATTTTCATTAAAATATGGCAGCCATCTTGTAAGCACAAGTCACCAACTCTATATAATCTAACTTATAAAACCAAATAATAAAAAATATAAATCAGCAAATAATATTTATTTATGATTCTTAATACTGTATTATAGTATATTGTTTAAAATATAAATAGATAATTCTTTTGATTACTTAATTCAAAATGGCTGCCAGTGCATTTTCCATTGAAAATTGCATGGTGTCAAACTTCAAAAATTATTTATGAATGATGGAATTTAAGGGTTCAATTTTCTTGAAATTACTAATGTACTCAACCCTAGATACTACAGTGACTTGGCACCCAGGAAAAGTTTTGAACTTTGGACCACAAACCATTGAATAGGTAGGCCCTAAATTACCACACCAGACTATACATGTAATTGACAATTCAATTATTTCCTATTTCATTGATTGATTAACATATCCACTTTGTTCTAAGTGTGTACCTGAGGGGGAATCATTGAGGAGTATCAGTCTCTCAACCGTGGTTCGTCTAAGCTGGTCTTAGCAAGGGACAAGATTTTCGAAATATATCATTGGCTATTTTTTGCGGAAATCGAATACGTATGATTGTAATGATTGTAAAATGTGAAAAAGGAAACCGTTTTCCTGGCTACTTTCCGAAATATGCGCATGCGCAGTGTCAAAAATCAATATGCGCATTCCTTAAACGGAAATCTGACGATGCCATCCCATTCTCAAGGTTACTTTATGCACTAGTCATTGAAATGCCCACGGGGGGGGGGGTTAGGCGGGGCTAGCACAAGCTAGCGTACCCAATAAGTGCC
>JAXIUW010206286.1:0-11220 GCA_035591015.1 Cephalothrix simula
TGACCTTGACCTGAAAATGGAAAATCGGGCTCCGTGGGGGCCTTGCATTTTTTATGTACATCATTTCTATGCATAGTTCCGATCGATACCGTTCGCGGTGTCGGAGGAGATAGAACTTTTTACAGACGGACAGACGGACACGACGATACCCCTTCGGCGAAAATTTCGCCGAGGGGTAAAAATGTCAATTGAGACTTAAATAAGTTTTGGTTTACATTTTTACAAGTATATTTTTGGTGACCTGCATCAAACACTGAAAAGAAATATTTTCAGTATAGGGGACAACATGAAATAAAAAGCAAATGCAAAAATGTTGATGAAATTCAAATGGTTCAAATGTCTCATTTGTGTGTGTTCATAAAAGGTCTTAATATTGTTCCAGAACAATCTATCCCATCTAAGCCATAGCCCATTACCCAAAGAAAATCAATCAGGAAGAAAAACAGCCGCTGAAACTGGAATATATGCCCGTTCGGGTGCATTTACAACGAATACTTACAAATCATGCTGAACAACAATTCATTACAATCATAACAAAATTTTGCATCAATATGCCAAGCATTTTAAGATGAAAATGCACATTCATGCTGATTCATGCCAAAACTACTACATAACATTTTAATTATACAAGCAATTTGCAATGCTAAAATTATGTTGATAATGCCTAACATATTAAGTGTAGCTTTAACATTTTAACTCCAACTTGGCCAACTATTCCGCGCATACAAATCGCTGGCCTACGTAAAAAATGTAACAACTCTCAGCAACATTTGAGTAATGAAGGCAATTGTCAATGAAAGTACTAGTACCTTAGAGGGGGGCATGTGAGATTTTAGGTTGTGCAATTTCTGTGCCTCAGTATCTTAAGGATTGGGTAATTTCTGAAATAACTTTACATTAGTTCCGAAGAAGCCTATAGTTGTCCCCAATGGTAGGGATTCCAGAGAATGACTCGGCCCGTTTTCTATCACATGTCCCACCCTCACTGGGACTTTCATTTCATTGGTGTATAATGAATAATACATTTTAAATTTCTAAACATAAATGTTCATTCTCTTGAACTGTAAAAATGGTAATGCTTCCGGAACACAAAAAGATGTTCCAATTGTTCCATTTTTGAACATTTGAGCATTCAGAACATCTGTTGAACACTACTGGAAGATGGTTGGAACACATAGCAAACTACATTTCGGAACGTTAGACATCTTTCATCATAAAACAGCTATAGAACTATACACATCAGTGTTGCATCTCCAGAGATGATGCCCTGAAAGTGTTCTGAAAATATTCAGTGGTTCCAAAATGAGGTTTCGATATTATAAGTATATGGAACATGTTCTTTCTGGAACATCATTGTAAGAACACTAAATCAGAACACAGAGCACATCTCAGGGGAAGATCGGGTGTTCTAGATGTTTTATGATGCTCTGATTGTCTCCGAAAGTGTTCTGAAAGATTATAAATGTTCCGAAAATAATCTGCTGGTGCATGTTCCAGATATGTTCACAGATGCTCAAATTGAGACGATCTGAGATGCTTCAGAGTGGAAAATAGAATATTTAATTGTGTTCCGATAGCGTTCACACGTTTGAGGTTTATGCATCTAAAATGCAACAGCATGCACATCTATACCCAAAACCTCGTTCATAAGCAGCCTGAAATAAAATCAACATCCTCGCTGCCAACGTTGGCTTTCAACTACTGAAGCTTATGCAAGATTACGCTTTTAAACTGAACTACAATGTGTAAAGAAATTTTGGTTTAAAATTCTGAATAGCGACATCTGTAAGAGGGGACAAAAATTGTCAACTTATCAGATTTCGTGACGTTGAGTATCTGCCATCTGTTGGGAGTAAGATGATCCCTTTCAGATTTAGTTTATTAACTCTCGAGCTGCTGGTGCCACGAATGATGGCACTTGGAGTAGTTCCATCAAAAAGTTTACAATCTGATAAAACTTTAAAACTAAGGACACTAAAACGGACGCTGCAAATAATAAATTCATTACATAAGAATTATCTTCAAGTGCACATCAAACAATACGAATCTAAGCCATCTGTTCCTTGAACGTCGCTATAACGAGCAAAAACAATGGCCACCTCTCAGTTAAGATTTGACTTGAGCGGGGGCGCGCTTCGATAAAAAACAGACAACTGTCTCGGGGGAGGAGGGGGCGACTTCTAAATTTATAAAAAGAAAAATCCTTAAGCACAAGAAAAGTGTGTTATGACCAAGCGTGACTCGGCCAGCCCTAAAGTAACATGATATTGATAAGCGTGCTACTATTATGGCTCGCATTTTCAAGATTTCACGATATCCTCCCAAGATTTTGTAAGATTTTTCTTGGATTTCGCAAAATACCACCAAACCACAAGGCGGGGACTTTTGTTAAAGCCCCTATGGCCATGTTAACGTTATTTATACGGAATATATGACTGGCAGTGGCAAAAGAACCATAAAAAGAATATATTGCACGAGTGGATTATATTCGCAGGAGCCGCAGCCGAGTGAAATATAATCCTACGAGTGCAATATACCTTTATAGTGTACAGGGTGGTCACTGTTTTATGATTTTAATTTCTCCTGACTTTTCCCTGATTTTCCAGGACTCTTCGCATAACGTCCCCTGACCTTTTAAGGGAACGCATAAGCAAAAAAATGGAAAAATATTTCATGCATAAATCGCATAACCTCAAAGACTTTTATGCGCAAAGCGACAAATTTTTATTGCGCAAATATTGGAATAATAAAAATCCCCTGGCTGTCAATTTTTGTAAAATTCCCCGACTTCCAGGTGCGTAGCCACTCTGGTGGCACGATCTGCCAAATCCGATATCTTTGCTTACAAGCCGATATTTTTTCCGGGTTAGACCCCGATTCGGCGTATAGCCTACTAGTACTACACTGTTTTATGTCGTAGATGTGATGAATTTGTCTTTATTCTAACCAAACTAAGACATACATGTAGATCATTTAGATTTATGAGATTCAGAGACCACGACAAGGAAACATCCAAAGACAATAAGGAAGAACTACATGTGTTACTTTTGCCCCTGAATGTGTTTTTTGGCCCTAAGGGAAATCAAATAGAGAGGGGTCATAAGTAAAGAAGAACATACATTATTTAAGGAACATAAAAGAAGTTTCACGCGACTTAGGGGGAACCAAATTAATAATGCAAGGGTCTAACAGAGAAAATCAAACTAAACCTCAATACTAATTCACTTTCGACGCAGTTTTTATGGGGCACAAATTTGCTCCCCCGAGGCAGCAAATATGCTGCGAAAAATGGAAAGGTATCGAAGCAAAAAAAGATCACTAGAAAATTTGTGGGACATGCACTACTGGAAGATATTTGGAGCATGTATTGTACCACGCTGTACAGCACACTTGCAGAACGCTTTCAAAAATATGATCTAAAATCTTTTAGACCATTTGTTCCACTGATGTTCCACTGAAGCTTGACTGGAATATTAGGTGTTCTAGAGATGTTTTATGATGCTCAGAATGTGTTCTGAAAGAAGATGTTCTTTAAATGTTCTAAGATTTTAGGTGTCCTAAAATGATGTTCCATTTTCCTGGAACATCTCAGCATAATTTTTGGAACATTTAAGAACAGAGTTCTAGATATTCTTACTTTCCCAGTGTTCTAGATATATTTTTGATGCGATCATTTTGCAGTGTAGACACATTTTTCTTAAACCAACTACTTTTTGCAGGGTGACCTGCACTGACATTTCCATAACTTTTTCCTAACCATGGGAGGGGTGGTCCCTCTCCCTCTCATGTTCCTAACAAATTAAGATATTTCCAGACTTCGCCACAAATATTTGTGAGCAAAAATTAGTTTTCGCGACAAGAATTTGATGATACACGAAAAAGATGCCGCGACAAATTTCTAACCTACATGTATACAGGAAAAAAGGTTTGCGCGTTCACCCAAAATTTTGAAAATTCTTGTTAATTCCCCATGACATTTTTGCTGATTTTAGCGACTCCCTGACTTTTCCAAGTTTTCCAGACCCGTGATCATCCTGTTTTGTTGGAAAATAAAGATACAAAAACGTTACAAAAGAGATACAAAAATGATATTAGACTGTTAGATGGAATAAGAAACCAGAAATAATTTCTTATTTCGAGGCAACGGTAACATTTATACCTTTCTAAGACGTCTAAAATGAAGACTTAAAAGTTTCGTCCGTCCTTTACTGATAAGAAAGATTCAAAACACGTTTCAAACGCGTTATTCTGGATAGATAAACCTTATCAGACAAAATATCTTCGTCAACGTTAGACCAGGGTCCAGGGACGTTAAATATAAGATTTCGCCTTGGGTTTAGACATTGATCGACATTGGAAACAAACCAAAGGGAATTAGACAAAGTTAAGATGATTTTCTGCTTATCCTAAGGGAAATGGAGCAAATCCGTAAATAATTAGTTTTACGGGATATTATCCTGATCGAACTCCTGATTTGATCAAATTTGTGTCAAATGTCACTACAGAGATGAATCCAAAATGAATTTCTGCAACAATTCTAGATTGACATAGACTTATTAAATGATAATAACGATTTAATCTATTTTGACTAAAGTAATTTGGCAGCTCCGGAATAAGATTGTCCTCCCACAAGGATGCTTGAAGACCCTGACCTACATGTATATCAACCCTCAGAATAAGACAGAAATTGTCCTCAAACAAGGTATGCTTGTAGACTCTGACCTTTATAAACCCTGAATAAGACAGAAAATTTCCTTCCACAAGGTATGCTTGAAAATCCTGACCTTTATGAAATAAATATCTGATAGATCTAACTCTAAGATCAAATCTACTTCATAGGACTCGCTGTACAACGAAGGTCTCAAAGTATAAACTCATGAATATATTCATCATGTATCGGGTCAGCAATTTTGTTATTTAATTGTCCTGCCAAGTTAAGAACTCACTATTCAAAAGAATGCAGAGCATAGTTCTGCACATAGGAATATGTTGGATATAGATATTTCGCTTTTGGACTTAATTTGAATAAGGTAAGTTATATTCTCTAAAATTAGTTACTTCTGCAGTAAACTCGCGGTCAGATTGTCTGGCATTGTTCACTTTATAGCAAATTCACTAATTAGGGAAGGTTTCAAAATAACGAGAGCATAGTTTTTAAGATAATATTATTATCATCCTACTTTTGTTACTTTTTACTTTTGCTCTTTTTCGCAAAGAATTAAAACCTCGATTTTCGCCCCATTTCTTAGCAGCTTAACTCGAGTTCAAAGCTTTAAACACAAGGCCCTAAAGGAATATCCAAATAAAATGAATTATAAGGACTGTCAGACCTCAAGCTTTGAGTATCCACCAAAATGTTGCCTCCAACTGTTCTGGTAAATACATTACGACACCTCGAACGACGGGGGACGTAAATTGACAGGAGCAAAGGTGCCCATTATTACATTAAGGACGACTCTTTAGATAATTCTCTGCGACGTTCAAATAAAAAAGATTTGCATTCTAAATCTGAGATAAAATAAAGGATTGTCCCTTTCTTCAAAGATAATACCATGATGATGTGGTTCCTCATCTTTAATAGCTCGGGGTATAATATCTCAAGACGAAATTCAACAATATTTGAGTCATTATTGGTCAGTCAAGTACTGTACTCTGCTGACAATCAGCAGCAGTCTTGGAATGTAATGAAGCAGAAATCAGTGAATGTAGGTGGGAAGTGACACACATATTGAAATACTATACTCGTGGATAATTATGAGTTACAAGTTGGAAGCAAACGGAAATAAACAGAAATATATACCAAATTGTTATTAGCCCCATCCTTTCAGAACTGAATAAGAAAAAAGGCAATTAAATTACACCAAAATTACTAAATTGCAACTAAAAGAGTGCCACAATGGAAATTTTCAAAATATGAAGATTAGAAGAAGATAATATGAAGTCTAGAAGAAAAAACTTGTACATAGCAAGCAATCATTTAACAAAACATGTAGCAATCATTTCACAAAACATGTCCTTCAATTACACAATTCTGTCTTTCTTAGCAGCTTTACATACACCTCAAGTAGCAAATGGGTTCTCCCTTTCAAAATTTGATTTCAACGCCAAACTTAAGTCGAAAATTGAGTTAATTTCAACTCTGAATCGGTGTCAAAAATAGACTTTTTCCGTGATCCAAGATCTACCAAGAATATTCTGGGATCTACTATTCGAGTTGCCATTTTTCGGAGTAATTGTAAATACTGCACATTGCTTTCGCATTCATAGAATTTAGAGATAATATATATATATGGTCAGTTTTGGATATTGATCAAAATATTACCAATATCATAAGTCCTAATTAGCCCTATTATATGGTAATACACGAAAACAGAAACAGCCATATTTGGTGTTCAGGGTGGCCACAGAAGCCAGTAAATAATATTCCCTGAAATTTTCATGACTTTTTCCTGACATTTTCAGAATTTCCAGACTTGGCCAAAAAATTGTTGTTTCGACTAAAATTTGATGATGCACAAAAAGGGGTCGCAAAAAATTTTAAATGTGCAGGGAAATTAAGTCTGCGCGTTGACTCAAAATTTTGGAAATTTCCCTGATATTTCCAGGATTTTAACCATTTTTGTGAATTCCCTGACATTTCCATGACGGTTTTGCCCATTTTCCAGGATTTCCAGTTTTTCCAGAACTGTGATCACCCTGGTATTGTAATGGTGGTAAAAATTGCCAAAACCCTTTCGATTAGAATAACCCACCTAGGAGTGGAATTTGAGAAAGTAATTATGCTACTAACTGAACTAATGTTGTCGACATCCAGGAGTAGGTAAGCCTCAAGTATCACTAGGATGATAAAAACTTTGTGAAAGTGTTTCTGAAACCGAATATGTCAACAAACAAGATGATACAATTACGTGATATATGTTATGTACAACACTAAAGAAGGTTCTCTGATGGTGTGTCTCAAAATAATAAGATTATAGATCTGGTTACGATTAGCTTTGGTAATTCTAGAATATATAACTTCGCAAAGTAAAGCATGGCGACCATTATCCTGATGACGCCATTGATAGTAGATGGAACAAATTTTGAGATTCTGGAATCTGGTCAGAACAAATAAATAGTCAGAACAGAGCATTAGATGTTAACCTAAAATTAAGCATTCACATCAGGGGAAGTATCGGGTTGGCCCTGTAGCTCAGTCGGTTAAGGTGCTGTTCTCGTGTACTCGGCGGCTGGTAGAGGAGGGCGCGAGTTCGAATCGCGACGGGGCCAGCCAGCTGTCAGTAGATAATGATACTTTTCCTAATGGGAATATTTCATTGCATATGTGAACATCTAATTCATAGGCATGACTATTGTGTCTTTCATACATAAGACACAGCTGAGACGGTATTTTAAATAAATGAGCCTTAAAGTCAAATCAATAATGACCCAATAATGCCCATATATGGCTACGGGACTATAATCAAACAGGTCGAATGATCACTTGCCAGGTAGTACTCAAGAATCAAAGACCTAATCGTCGTTCGATATTCTGATCCGCGCTAGAAACTTTACTCTCTTATATGTATTTATTCAATGACGCAACCAACGATCTTTTTACAAATGCACCAATCATATTTACTTAGTATTATCTTTATATTCTTGGTGGCGGTTTGTTGAAAAATGTTTCAGATTAAAAAATTTCATTCATCTTATTTCCGAAATTTAAAAATTCTGATGACTTTCTTTTCATCCAATCAGGAGAATTATTACAAACCAAACTAATCAGAGCCGCGTACAGATTAACGGGCGCCACGGGGACTTCTTTTGTTCTCTAACAGCTGTGAAGAACAGAGCATTACTTTATAGAACTTTGATGACGTCATCGATCGATAATAAAATCTGATCATACATTAATCAGGATAATTCACACAGAGGTACTAAGAAAAAGTAGTATACATCTATGCTGTTCATTGTATATTAGAGTCATCACTTTTTTTCTACCACTGTGGTTAAGCTATATGGCAGCTAACAATCAATGCCGGGATATTCCCTATCTGATATACTACGTCAGAGCTAACCGGGAACAGTATCGATCTAGACTTTTGATCGATACAGTTCCCGGTTAGCTCTGACGTAGTATATCAGAATAGTGAATATTGATTGTTAGCTACCATATAGCTTAACCACAGTGGATTATTAGGCAGAAAGAAATGGAAGATCAGTAACCTCAAGGTAAAAGTCTAAACATAACCACATGATGATAAACATGACTAATGATTAGGCAAACCAAGCGTAATGAGCCGAGAGCAAACTGTCATCTTGGTAATCTCTGACTCCGGTAAGGATTACGGAATAAGACTTGTCACATAGTCATTAAAGAGAAAACATCAAAAGCTCGGCGGGTGAAAACCAACCTCATACCAATCGCTAAACTACTAATTGCCTCTTGTACCAAAGCACTACGCATGCGCAAAGAAGGCAAAAAACATGCTAGAAATACTCCGGAAAACTTACCAAATAAGGAATATTTTCTTTACCATCCGCATACAAAGCTAAATCCATTATAATACAGAAATAAATCACTTCTTCTAATCTCAATATATGGGTTAAGCAGGGTAAATCTTCTCTAATCCATAATAACCTATACGACGATTCACTGAACACCTGGGTCCCTGTTGATCAACATACACACAGCTGATGGGTAGTCAAATATTCGGAGACAAAACACAGAATGATATCAACATCACAGAACTCCCTATTGATTAAGTGTCTCCTTGTACATAAATATCATGTTAATATTAAAGCCGTTACTGCATGAAATATGGGTATCTGTCACACTATAGTGCCTTCAAAAGTCTCTACAATAATAACTTGTACAGCATCATCATCTGATTGATCTACAATCTACAATCAAAATGACACAGAGTCGTTTAATTGCAATATTCATATTACTCTCATCAATAGGGACAGACTACTCGTAGATGCTTTTTTATGAAGCAGAGCCACTTATGTTTTACGCTAATCATACCTTCAAAAGGAGACTAAACCCGAGATTAAATGTTAAAACAATACTAAAGTAGTCAATTATTCGAATATGGGATAAGGGTTTTAAAAATGAGTACCGGTGAGGCTGAGACCAGGGTCACGTAATATATTTTGTGCGCTTGTCAGCATGGAGCTTATAATTATGTGCCAATTGAAGGAGGATTTTAGGGGTAGTTTTCGCTGCTTTGTCGCAAAAATTAATGTTTCAGTAAAAATGCCGAGCGAAGCGAGGCAAGAAAATTTACCAAAAAAGGGTATCCAAGACTAAGAGGGGTTCCACAAGGTTCCATGAGGATTTTTTTATATGAAAACTTAAAACCTTACTTTAAATATGACAATTTGTCATTTCAAACTAATGTTCGCTCGGCAGTAAAATTTAAACTATTTCAGATACATGTACATGTACATCTGTGTACATGTATACCCAAAATAAGAAAGGCCAACTTTTGCACTTACCAAGTAGAGCTACCCCAAAAATTAATTGTCATATTTCAAGTTTAATAAAAAAAGTTAACATTACGCAACTGAACATTATCATAAACTTAGGTAAAACATTAATTCCTGGGCTTCTTCCGTCGAGACTATAGAAAATATGTACAGCCCAGACGGCATCACAGAAGGATACGCATCACTTTCACACCAATAGTCATGTATGCTCTTCCCTGAGCGCTTTTGACGTGAGTCACAAAGAATCATTATCAAAACTTGTTTACAGTGGAATTTTCATTTGTTTGTCATTGACTCTCCGACTACTCTTCCAGCCCTCCGAAAAGGCTGAACATCAAACAAAAACATTCCGTTCATTTAACTAGAGACACTCGTGAATTTTAACAGCCTATGTTTAAGAACAATAAAAACTCTTAATTTATCATGAAACTGTACTAGCCACTGCATAAGCCCCGGGGCATAAGCAGACATCAAACATTTAAGACTATGTAAATCAAAAGTCCAATCTTAAATAGCAAGTCTTCGGTTTCGTTTTGATTACTGATGAAAAAAATGCCCTCAAAATATAGAAGTACCATTTTTGTTTCACCCAAAGCACATTTGATAGCTCTTCTACATGAATAACAAATACGGTAATAGCTACTTTAAAGCTCTCAACATTCTCGATTTTGCATTGATTTTCGACTTAAATATGATCACTTAAGTATAATTTGAAAGTCAAAACATCTGTTTTATAAACGACAGATGACTAGACGTTTGACATCAGGAGCATTCCGATTCACGTAGTAGAAAAAGCCAGTTTTAAAACAATGGCCGCCATATTGGTTTGTCATGCCAGCACAATTAAGAAACCATAATTATGCTAACTAGAAATGCTGGGGAAAGCGTCAATAGCGATTCTCAACATGATCAATTGAATGAAAAAGACCATCATGAAATCTCAGTAAAAGCAACCACTAGTTTAGTAAAAACTAACACAAATCATTGTTGTCAGGTGGGACAGGATTCCTGTGAACCACTAATTAGTGAATGAGAACATCAATCACGTGATTTAGGAGATTGTCATAGAAAATGGAAAAATAAACAGACAAATGCACGGAAAATCAGGGAAAGCTAGTGGACGAATTTAATAATCAAGATTACGTTACATGAGCAAATATTAGAATTCTGTAATCCACAGATTTGACATTTCGACAAGAAATTCGAAATGAGTGAGATCTCTCATTAAAACAAGAACGAAATTACTGAAATTTTGACGAATATTGACATTATTGGAAATCCTTAATAAAAATGTTTTTGTAACGTGACGAACACATACTACAGTTAGAGATTGAGCAATGATAATATATTCTGGAATTACCTTTACCTTGTCTTTGAGCTCTATAATATCACCAGGGAATTTCTGAAAAAGATAAAATAATCCATTAAAAAAGCGGTACCAACGGAAAAAATGGATGTGTAGAAAAAGGAAAGAACCACACAGCTGTAACAATTACCCTCAACTATGGTAGGTAATAAAAAGTCCAGCATAATGGCCGATATGAAAAATGTTGTCAATGCCGCCCCTTGGCGGCGAAAATTTAATAACGCATAGTGGTTGTATTCCATTCCTTCTCTCGGATAGATTCGAGTGAGCTTTCCCTTCTCCCGGAAATGGGGAAGTGAATGGAATGCTCACTCGTCTTCTCCTAGACTGGAAATCCATCCTAATTTCATCATATTAGTAATTTCTCAATCTGGTTGCAG
>JAXIUW010206397.1:0-11207 GCA_035591015.1 Cephalothrix simula
AATTCAAAAAAATAGTTATTGTGGATTTATTTATTATTATCGTAAACACGGATTATTGTGTTTTTCATATCTAATCACCATTTGACTTATAAATATAAATCAAATGGAATGCCTAGCAATTGTTATTTGGATTCGAATACTTTTTCCCTTTTAGCATCGAAGTTCCTATTCCAGACCCTTCAGTAAAAGTGTGAAATGAAGAATATATACCTTCAAATTAAAATATTATGAATTAAATGAAAATTCAAATTTCTTAGGCAAAAACTCCGTTTAAATCTTCTTGTTGGCTAAATTGAAAATGTTCTTTGCTAAAAAATAATGGACTAGATTTTCATTCAACTTTCACTGTCAAGTTTTTCTTTTCATTGATAACAATTTAGGATACCGTAAAATATATTCTTTTATAATATTCTCATTAATGGAATTTTATTGAAGGTGTAGACTATTTCCTACCCTGGAAATAATATTTTTCTAATAGTGCCTTTAGAAATAGAAAAGAAATATGATTGTTTAATTTTAAGGTTTTTTATCGGAACTACTTTTCAGTGTCTCGTTAATAAAGTAAATTTTTCCCTTTTAAAACATTTGTAAATGGCTTCGGGTGGTATTAGAAAATCCAGGAGGGCTTTGATAGCCATTATTATGTGCTTTGATATTATATTACCATATTGAAAACCACAATGCTTTTTAATGTTAATAGATTGGCGCAAAAATCACCATGGATGAATGTATGGTCAATGACTACAATGACTATCATCTGTGGTTGAACTTGAGACTTTAAATAACTGTTTTAATAATTTATTGCGTGTTTAGGTGATGTTAAACAAAACACTGCAAATTAACAGATGATCAAAATCAGATCAGTAGTTTTGTTCAGGTAAAAGGTGTTAATCAAATATAAGATGTCCATTGATTTTGTATGATGTCAAAGCAAAAAATGCCCCTTTCTGAGGCGCATTAGATAAATCTAAAAGGGGCTTATGACCACCATATTTTCAGGCGAAAGACCCAAAAATATAAATAAAAGTTCAAAGTTTTTGCATATTTTTAGAATTGTAGCTACGATATTGGAGTCTTTCAGGTTTAAGAAAAGAGTGTCATAGTCTATCCTGTCTCTACTCAATCAGCCAGTTAATCTCGAAACGTCTGCATCTTAAAATTTCTCCAGTCGATCGTGAATTATGATAGATTAGAATGATATGAGAATATAGATAAATCGATTTTAACGATTGCTGAAAGCATCATTTTTGAAATATCTTCATATTGTCGTTTCTAACATCCCCGGCCTATTTATACCCTCATCGATTTCAAGATTAAGATGTATCCTGCCTCAGTATCTTTTACTCTGATTTTGAGATTTCAATCAATAAAACCGGCTCAGTACAAAACGTCAAAAGGCTATTCCTTATAAAATGGCCCATTTGATTAAAGATTGGTTACCTAGACTACATTGATTAAATAATGTCCCTAAATCGAAATTTCAGGGCCTGTCAGTGCCTGTCGTGCTGGGACCTGGCCCAGACTTAACAAATCGCCGCCGATCGATTAAGATTTTCTGTAGTACATGTATAATCAAACTCTTCTAATAATATGAATTTCGAAAAGTGAATCAAATAGCCCAAATGGAACGTCAAAAGTTTTTCTTGAACCCTATAAACCGCACCACAGGACACGTTTACCCTATAATGGATCTTTATTACTTGGTTTGACCATGGATCAGATATTGGGTACAAAGACAAAACCTAAAACTACATTTTCGCCTCTCTCGTGCAGTTTATTATTATTCTCGCATGAACCTTTAGCTTTGTACAAACTGTTCTAAGAGAAAACAAAGTTTCGATCCATGGAAAACCTAAGGTTCATTGGAAAATAGCAAAAATAAAGTCATGGATTTAGTATTATCGAAAAGGAGTTACACTGTCACCCGATTGGATGGAAAAGTTTCATCTGCTGTAATGCGAGAAGTAATTGGAAAAAATAGGTGAAAAGATCTCTTTTTGAAATCGCATTACATGTACACAGATTTAATGACTTATAAATTTAGAGTTATGGAAGAAAGGAAATCTTACACTGACCCGAACTACTCAACAGAGAGAAAATCAGATTAGCTTTCTAAATTAAATCAAAACAACAGAGGAGCTAGCCCTAACGTGTGGAAGATGTCACTCTGGGGAAGTATTGCTCCGTGTTGGTGAAGATATGATACGAACAAAAACCAAGATGAATAGGGAACAATAAATACTTGTAATAGTGGTGGTATTTTTGAGCAACCCTAACTTGATCTATATAACTTTTAGAAAATAAACTTAAAGAGGATTTGGTTGGATTAGTAATTTACGAGTTGGTAAGAGAATGCAGGTGTTATGGACATTTCGAACACATTATTCTTCTTATGTTCATTGATCAACAATGCCCATTGTGTTTAGAGATGCTGACGTCAATAAGTTCAACTAGATCCTAAGAGATAAGAATTCACTTTACAAGAATTAATGACAAACCATGTATAAAATTGTTAGGAGAAGGTTTATTGCATGAATCTCTACAAGTAATGATTTGATATAAAAGTTCTAATGGAAATACGTCATATGTCCACGAAAGTTCTTCTCTCCTGGGGCACACCAAAAACTTCATTAGATAATTTGTTAAAAATCTCTTTACACTTTGGATCACTTTGGTAATTACAGACTACAGTACTGCGTTAAAATGACCTTTTACAAATTTTCGATGATGATCTCCACCTCTCACCCTGTCTCACCCCTCCCATGTCCCGAAATTTCCATTCATCCATAAAAACAAGCAATTTGTGATGGTCATACTTGTTCTGTTTTTAGCTTTTTTCATTAAAGTAGAATTTTCAAAGAGTTGGATAGAAAAATTCAATGGTGCAAGACTTTTCCAGCTGAAAATTCTCTATTTAGATACAAATAACATAGGAGAAACTTCAGGTTTTCCTCATATAGGGTATTTCTCTGGTAGTAATGATTTATCGTATAATATGGATAAGCGATTTAATTATCCACCAGACAAAATATTTTATATTCTTACCTTAAGATTTTCCTATTTAAAAAAAAAGACAAAATATTATATTCCATAGTGCTTAAATTTTAAAATGGTCCTAAAAATCTAGGACTTTGATAGCCATTATTATGTGCTTTGATATTATATTACTATATTGAAAACTACAATGCTTTTTAATGTTAATAGATTGGCGCAAAATCACCGTGGATGAATGTATGATCAATGACTACAATGATTATCATCTGTGATTGAACGCTATTTAAGGGTAATGACATGATGCCAATAATGCAATTGCAAAAGATGATGCAATTTTTTAGCCATTTTTTATAAAACAGTCATTTCACCGAGGTACGCAGTGCCGATGAAAATTAACTGTTTGAGTCTTTCAATAACTGTTTTGCTGCCAGTTTAGGTGATTTTAAGCCAAACACTGCTAATTAACAGATGATCAGATCAGTAGTTTTGTTCAGGTAAAAGGTGTTAATCAAATAAAAGAATTTACTGCTTTTAACAATATGATTTGTGTGGGTGCCATTGATGTCAATTGATTTTGTATGATGTCAAAGCAAAAATGCCCCTTTCTGAAGCACATTAGATATATCTAACAGGGGCTTATGACCACCATATTTTCAGGCGGAAGGCCCAAAAATGTCATCTACAGGGTATTTCTCTGATTGTAATGCTTTAACATAGAATATGGATAAGCGATTTAATTATCCACCAGACAAAATGTTTTATATTCTTACCTTAAGATTTTCCTATCTTAAAAAAAAGACAAAAATATTATATTCCATAGTGCTTAAATTTTAAAGTGGTCCTCTATCCTACAATTTACTTAAACATACATGTATAATACTGGAATGGTTATACATGTGTTTTTAAACTTGAACTGGAAAATCAAAGAATTATAGAATGCCTTTTCATCCGTTAGAAACATCAAGCTTAATCATGATAATGGCAAATAAAAATATGATACTGCTGAATATCTACATTATGATTTATCTAAATGGAATATTTATTTTACAATAGAATGATCAACTACTTATCATCATAAGTCGACGAACTAATATGTAATTTGCTTTTTCAACGATGCCAATATTTAATGACTATCGGTTTATAACGCCTACAGGGAATGCAAATAAGAGAAAAGTTATTATTATTGACTTATTAAGTGTCATTATCGTAAGTCTTTAAAGCAAGCAATCTGTAAATCCAACTAATTGATGCTTAACACAAAAATTGATCTGATAGATGTGTTTGAAAGTCTTCAATAGATACCTAACCTCATTCAGACTTCAGAGCATGCAGGACCCAAAATGAGGAACCATTTCTGTCGAAAAGATCTCAACGACACGTGATTTTTACAGATCCACACCCTGATTGGTCGATCAATGACGTTATTGAAGAAGAAGCACCTGGCTTGGGAATTTCCATCACCAAACGCTAGTGGAGACGTGAGCTAACATCATTTGAGATTGCCTAATGCCTGATACATGAGATAGACTTTTCTTGGTATCCCTCTCTGCTAATCTAATGAGTTTATACTTCATCGTAAGCTCATGTGCCTGATTGGTAGAGGCCACTGACCTTGGGATACCAGAGACTGGACCAAACAAATGTTTCGGATGGTGATTATCTTGTGCCTTACATGCGAATATCGATAGGGCAAGCATCCAGCAAAATTTGTTATGAATGATTGGTCCAGAACAAAATATCGCTTCCAGTTTCTTCATTTGAATAAATTTATATTTAGTTTTGTTTCAGTTGTACATGTAAGAAGCAGCTTTTCATTATTAAAAGCAGTGCTGCTGGTCTGTGGACATAATACGCCTCTTGTTTACAGATGGACATTCTGTGTTTATCCTGTAATGGGATCCCTGGCTATACAGTGTACAACCAAATGTATAACATTTTTACTCTTGACTTCCACTCATCATGTTTATCTTTTTCTTTTCCCTTTCTACTTTATTGCCTTCTTATAAATCTGCTTTAGAATGAAGAAAGAATATTCAAATGTTGTCACAAAACAATAGTCTATTTTTGCTGTTATAAGAAACAAAACATCCCAATACATTCTTCTCCCCCTGTTTTGAACCAGATCCGATAATCTTCTAGGACACATTAGATTTAACGAGTATAGATTTGACGTTTCTCATGGGTTTTAGTTGGCTATTCTCATCTTCGCGACTTCACATTGCGGTAAAGTATGGATATTGAACAAAAATAGTCTTAAGACGAATTCTTTCTCTAACGCTTACTGTTTTATGTGTGGATCCAAGGGTGATACTATAGAATTGGGTCATTAGTCAATACTCATTAGACAAAATTGATGAAGGTACACTAAGGGATATCTATAAAGGGGTGGTTTGGTGGCGTGTCAAGCGTCAAGAGACAAGATAATGGCATATCCATAACTTACATCTGTTCCAGGTGATGTTATTATTAATACAGGATTCGCCTGATGGATAAATAATCATAAATTGATGAGGTTAGGAGAGACAGATCTTTAACTGTTTCTAACAATTTATATAGCGGCGGAATGGCTCAGCTTGTAAGAGACTTAGCTCATCATCAAAAAGTCATGGGTTCGAGCTTCACCATTCTGATCCCAAGTGCCCTCTCACTTGGTTATCACATTATTCAAAGGCCTGAATGTGTACTTGCCGGCAATTAAATGACGATGGTGGCTCGGTTCCTCCTCCGTAGAGCTCTTGCTTAAAATGTACCCTGTATCACACAGGATGATTTAACTAAGATGGGCACCGTCGTTACACACACACATAGCTGCAGTAAATGTTTTGATTGCAAGTCAAAAAAATTCCATGAAACTATCCTGTTGGGCTCCTAGTTATTCGTTGAAGAAAAAACACTGTACTGAGTTGACAATGAAAACAGCCATATAGTATTTCACATGGGCTTGCAGCAGCGCTTTTCTTCAAGAGCATCGGGGCTCTTACAAATGTACATCAAAAATTAAAAATATGATGATTTATGGTTATCGTTTATAGCGGAGGTATTTTAATTTTACCCACGACCTCTGCTAAATATTTAGGAAGGAAAGCCGTGCTAACTGCAATCGACTGCTCGGCCCCTGCTCCTGAAATACTTTAGAACAGATAAAAAGTTGACTGACCAAAAGCGTACCATTTTTATATTCCTTTTAATGTCTTAGTCGACGTTTGAACGTTTGGCTAAGCACAGCCATCATGTAGATTGAAGTATTTCCTCCCTTGAGCGTTGTAGCTATTGACTGAGCACCAAATAAGAATTTTTATTAGATAGCACTCGAAACCAAATTCAAAGGAGACCATACCTAATTAAGGTAAAGAGTTTGGGGTTTTGGCATTGAACAGGATCTAGGGTTTCCTCGTTCTAAGATGATTGAATTACTGTACAGGTATTGGTCCCTGGTTAAAACCAGACGGCAAATTCGATATTGTTCTGACACCAAGCCAAAGTCGATATTTGAGTACCATCAAACACTAAAGAGTTTATTTTACTATCAAAATCAACCAATTTGCAGCAGTTGACTGTTCGATTTGCATGAAACTATATACAGCTAATGTAAATGGTATTGACTTTAGTAATAGTGCGTATAATTTCCAGGTTTTCAAAAGTTTCAAGCTTTGGGCAATATTTTTTTCAGGATATGATAACCTGAAGGCATGATTTGAGTTTTGATGTATCGCCAAGGAATTGACATGACCTCAGATTATAATCTTCAAGATGCCTTGCTTGTTGCTTGCCCATCCACAAAAGACTTACCACATTATAATGGAAAATACGCCTCACCAAAGTTTTAAAAAAATGTTTTCCGATACTGCGATAGCCTTTAAAATTTTTATCACCATTGGAAAAAATTTAAATATCTTTTTTTCCGGGCTGCAACAGCATCTGAAGTTGAATCTTAGCACACAAAAGGATACAAAACGCAAACTTCTTCTACAGGTCGCAAGCGCATAGTTGCAACCTGATATTTGAATAGCTAATGGGTAATGCTATTACGCAACGATAGCTAGAAGTGACCCAATGAACCCATCAAAGTTACATGAATGTAAACATAAAACGAACATCCGAATAATTTTGAAACAGATGAGGCGCGTTTCCGATTATAATGTGGTGGGTCCTTTGAGAAACAAACTTCAGTTAACAATATAAAAGATATTTTCGCTGTACATTTAATAATTCTCTACATGAATAAAGAATATGTTTTGCTACTGTAAAAAATTGTGAAGCATGTTAACGTTTCCATAATGACCTGTGTAAAATTTAGTGAAGCATGGACTTTGCCATCACTTAATGTCAACCTTCGTAGGAATAAACTTCATTAAAAAATTAATATTGTCAGCATTATGATTTTTCATGGCTACCTGTGTAAAATGTATTTATATTCATTGAAGCATAAAGGTTAAATGTAATAATCACCTGCACATAATGTTATGTCAACCTAGTGTTCTGAAAAACCTTTTGAAACCTTTTGAAGCATGTTATAAATTTGCATAATGATTTTAGCTTGTTCACCTCTGTAAAATCTAGTGAAGCATGGATTATGCACTATAATTAAAATTTCATGCTGCATTTTTATCAATTACGAGTGTTCTTTTCAACTATTAAAAATCCTAATCGTCTGCATAATGAATTTCTGTAAAATTTTAGTGAAACATTTTTAGGTTACCTGCATAATGGGTGGTTTTAAATCAAAGCGGTTATGTTTTGAGTTTTGTAACAAATCTGTTACATGGTATTTCACACCTTTTTAGCCAATCAGATTGCCCCATCGAAGAATCTGATTGGTCAAATGCCCTGGAGCGGAACTAACACAACAGACAAGTTGGTGTTAACAAGGCTGATTTAAAACCACCTAATGTGTTTTGTCTCGTCAGCCAAGTACAGCATATAAAAGTCGTTACCTTGCTCTATCTGTAAAGCATGGAGTTCCTTTCACTAAAGTAGTTGAGCAAATATTGACATTCATTTTTCTGGGCTACCTCAAAATACCTATTGTAGCATAAGAGTTGAGTTATAAATGAAGCATGGAGTTTTGCTTGTGTTCTCAGTTTGTGCAAAGATCTGTAAAAGTGTAATTTGAATACTAAATAAGGTCAAACCCTGCATAATGAGTTTGACTACGACACAAATTGCCTGCAAGCTCTGCATGATGAAAATTACCTTAATTGCCTATCTCTTAAAATTTGTGCTATTAAGTTAATATTACCAGTAAATATATTATTCATGCCTACCTCTCTGTAAAAGCACTTGAATGCTCTGAAAACTACGGCTCCTTACTCCTCCGTTATAATATGCTTTAGTACTAAAGTACATTTCTAAATGTCCATGTCTCCAAATAAATTATATTACATATTGATTTTATAAAATCCAGGGGTCAAACATTCGGATTTATAATTACTAATTTTTTTATTAGCATAAATTCAATATTTAATGTGAGTAAATTGTCAGACATGCAGCATCTGCTTAGGTGTAACGTGAAAGACCCCTGGTGACATATGTTTTATCTGTTTGTTATGTTGACATAAAAGTTCATAAGTTCCAGCAAATGCTTTCTTATGATTATTGAATTTTGTTTTTTTTTATATATTTGCTCTGGGCATATAATACTGTATATGCTCAGCTCAAAATAGTAAACATTACAAATATAGACAATTCCATGTACAAAGCTAGACTTTGTAAAACTTTCAGAAAAATCAGACTGAATGTGACGTAATTAAAAGCTTCTTATCGAAACTACATGTAGATGGTGGGAAAACCCCAAAGTCAGTATACTGATTATATAATAATTTGGGATTTCCACACTATTTAGTTTTTGTTTCGATTTCAAACAATAAAAGAAGCTTTTTTTTTATAATATTAAGTAAAAAATTGAAAAATTAATTACCTATTTCTTATGATGTTAAGTAATAATAATGCGAGTAAAAATGATTAAAATTTACCTGAGATCCAATGCATTGCTGGCCAATCAGGCACCATTTATAGTAAGAAACTCTTCGTTGCTTTCTGCTTAGACGTTTTTATAGAATTACCTGCCAATACAAAATAAAAACAGATAAAAAAGTTAGCAAGGATCGTATATTTTAATGGAATTTTATTCATATTATTTAAAACCTTTTGGATACTTAAGCTTATGTAAAGTCTTCAAAATCTTTTCCGTAGTCATTTAAGAAATATATCCTTTTATCTTCCGTTCTATCACCGGAAGTTCGGAAAAATGTCATTTACTCTGTGCAAAGTCGAGTTGAAAGAACGTTTAGACAAACGTCAAAAAAGTGATTATCTAAAATCTCGTACCCTGGAATTTTCCAATGAAGATTAGAGGTCTTCTAATCCCACATTTCAAGATTGTCTTTAATTTAAGAAAAACTGTTTTTATATAATATGATGTTACTTAATTTGTCACAACTTTAAACCGAAAACCTTTAACATGATAAAAAAGCTTGATAAGTTAATATAAATCGTCCGCCTTGGGGATTAAATGGCAAGACAGCTCAGTCTCATCTAAAAGATGGCCAGAAAACTGCGTAGACGATAAATGGTTGCTCAGAGTTAATGCATGATTATCCTAACATACCGCCTCTACCTTGCAAGGTGTCGGAGCTTTGAGCAAATGGGCTTTACTGCAAATGAACTTTCGACACGAATGGACTTCTGACATCAAGTGTTTTACGAACTCTTGAAGAGTATCAACGAAGCTATTGATCGAAGACGATTAGACTTTGTATGGACTTTCAACATGTCAAATTGACGAAAATTCACAAATGAAATGGCATCACAGCAACTGGTCATCCCCAAGAACCTCAGTTATCTAAAGACTTAGTTGATTTATTCGCAGCCTTATAGGGCCTAATCGATGTTCAAGAAACTCTGCATCATCGCTTTTCGAAAAAGCCCACCTACGTAATATCGAAAATTGCTTTCAGCATCAATTTGAGAAAAACTTTCCTGAACTTTTGAGCTTTATCGAAATTATCTCAAATAAAAATGAGACAAAACAGCTTTTTAATGTGTATTCAATCAACAAAAATTGATTTGCGCTTCGTCACTACTAAATCAATTTGGATTATAGCTTCGGATTTGGCATTTTAATTTTACATCCTATAAGTATGATCTGTGAAATAAATTACACCTGCATAATCGAATGAATTTGTCTTGTTGCCACCGACATCATCTATATCATTATGTTATATTTTTTCACAAAAATTCGCGGCCCTTGTTCACATAAAATTCTCCTCATAGGTTCAAGATTATAAGGTATCAAGTGTTTGACGTGTGATGTAACAAACTTATTGAGAATCAGAGAAGAGAGGAGAGGAGAGTGGAGAGAAAAATGATGTGATGAGCATTAATGATGTCAATTGATTAAAAAACAAACATTGCATGCTATTCAACCTTTGTTTACAGATCTTTGTGCAGGCTATTGCATGTATTCGCACGTTAACATACGACACCTATTGGCCGGAGAAAAAAGGCCCTCACCAGGTTGCACATTTACAGGAATCACTGTGTTGTTATTATTTGTGGTAGGACAATGGGTAAGATGTAATCGTTTGTCTAGTCAGTCAGTAAAATCAGGGGGAATATAAAAATGTAGTCAGAGGTACAGTTGAAAAGGGAGCTGACTTCGTCTTGCATGGGGAAATCATCAGGGTGAAAGAGTAAAAATATTTCATGCCGTTGTAGCTGCATAAAACTTCTTCATAAAATAAAATGACACCCACCGCTTTCGCGACATTTTTTTCCACAATTTTCTTTTACAGGACAAAATTTCTTGATACCACCCAATTTATCTGACGTCAGATACCTTTTATGACAAAAATTTCTTTAGACCACCCAAATTACCTGACGTCAGAAAAATTTTACAACAAATTTTTCTTGACACCACCCAATTTGTCTGACGTCAGACAAATTTATGACAAATTTTTCTTGACACAGACAAATCAAACAAATTTTTCGACAAAAATTTTCAGACACCACCGGTCGGCATTTAAATGCAAAGTTTGTGGAAAATAGCATATATATCTAATGCTCGTATATTTTGCGAATGATGGCATTAGCAAAATTATAATACATATTAATGCTCTAACTCGCAAATTTTGCGAATAACCAAATATGCCATTCGCCAATTTTGACCACTAATCATTATATGCGACTTTTCCGCCAATGACATATATTCCATT
>JAXIUW010206730.1:0-11184 GCA_035591015.1 Cephalothrix simula
CCACCACGTATCTGCACATGTGCAGATAGAAATTTGGGACCCAAATACACCCACCCACCCCCAGGTTGGTGTCTGACGGGAATGCACGACCCCCCCTGTTCCAAATAAGGAACTGTAAAAATTCGACGCTGAATAATCAATCATACTTCCTACATTCGCACCTGACATTTTGCAACACACTTATTGCATCGCAAGTTTTTCGTTTTAGCTCTGCCCAAAACAAATGCTTCCAGTTTTTATAAATTCCGGTTTTATTAGCCAAAATCTCGTTCAATTTTATAGTCTGTTGGTAGGTAGAATGGAAACCCGCCCTAATTTCCGCTATCGGATTCAGAAATTAGAACAGACGTACGGTTGCCCCAGTCTATATGATCGGATGTCCACGGCTAGTGCTGACTATATGGAAAAAGGGCCCGGTTTCCGGTCTACCATGGACACCCAAGCATTTAGACTGGGGAATTTGTCGTGAACAGAGCAGAAACGAAAACTTGCGATACAATAGGAGTTGCAAAATAACAGGTCCCAACGTTACTCATGAATTGATTGCGTTATCATTATTATCAGCTGATTATAAATAACTTTTTAGATAGTTTGGGGTGTGATTCGATGTAGAATTCTTTAAATATATACAAGCACTTCGTTTTTTTCAAGAATTGTACATCGAGTCACACTCCAGACCACTTTAATAATATTATTATATTACGCAACGCAACTGTACGCAACATCCAGAAATTTTTTTAGTGAAATGCCAATTATCCCACTCAAAAATCATATCACATGGGATAATCATTTTCGTCACAGAAAACTTCGAAAATTGAAAAAAAAAATGCTGAAGCAATTTGAGACATAAAATACGCAAAGTGTGCCCTTACATGTAGCATGTTTATATCTATCAAAAAGAATTTGTCAGAATAGACAAAATTTGAAATTTGTAACATAATTTACCGGTAATTAATTAAACGTCTATGTCTGTACGCTTGGGCTTGGTGATGAGCTGTTCGTAAAAATTTCTCATCCTTTTTTCCGACATTTTATTGATAAATGAAAAACTGTGCACAAGCTATTATGATCAATTATTCTTCTACCAAAAAATATTTATTAGAACTGCTGGCCTTGTTAGTTTCAAATTTCTACACATTAGCGCTAAAAAAAAATTAAAGTACGAAATATTTCGCATAATGCCCTGTATATTGATAATAGCCCGTTGCTCTGCTAAAATTATTTTATAATACACTACATGTAAAAGATGGATGTTCAACTGGCCCTTGGATTTTATTGCACCTCGCGCGAATCGGTCAAAAAAAATCTTAGTCAAAATTACGGCCTCATAACATCTCACATGTAAAAGATTACAAATAAAATTTGGTTGCAAATTATCGGCAAATTATCTAAATACATAATATAAATTTTATAGATGCCCATTAACAATCAGTAATAAAGATAAGTGTCCGCGATGAATCGATTGTGATAAAACAAACGTCGTGATTTTAAAGTTTCGATTTCAACAATAGCAAATATTAGAATTTGAATAAAGATTTGCTTTGAAGGCTAATTGGAGTTCTTTTACGGAAATTCAAATGGACTACATGTAAAAATAGGTAGGGATTTACAAAGTATATTTTGCCTTAATTCTTAATTATTTTTGGTATTTCTAAGAGTTCTTATGGCCTATCAAATTGAAAAATTTGAAAACATGTTTTTGTGTGCAATGGCTGGTTCGGTTCGCTAATGATGCCAATCGGATCTGGTACAATGAATGTATCTCCCCGATCACACTGCCCTCCAAAGCGACTATGCCGCTACATAATATACCGCTTTACTTGTCAAGATAATATGAGCCATTCCACATAAAAAGGGTCATTTTTTCATTTTGAGTGTTTGGTATCAGTGAAAAGAGAAAAGAGCGAAGATTCCATTTCTAAATTCCAATCATAACGGAAGATATAGCCGTTAAAAAAACAGTTTTAAATGGTGAGGTGATGACGCCATTAATTTGCGTCATACTGAGAGTGAGAAACTTAGTACCCTTTTTCAAATGACACATAAGCTATATGTCCCTAGTAATACAAAACAAATTGACCATGGCAAACGTGGTATTTACCAATTTTATTTATTATTTCAGACTACACAGCTCCACGTGTGACTTCATCCAAAACAAATATGAGCTTAAATGGAAGCAGTGCTAATTACACAAGTTTAACATGCCCCGAACTACAATACCCAACAGGCTACACATATTTTTACATATCCGCAATTTTGATACCAATAATTATACTATTTGGAGTCATCGGGAATATTTTGAGTTTTATAATATTACATCGACGTATGAATCCACAAACTTCTACGACAACATTTTTAAGGGCGCTCGCAATAGTCGACTCTCTAGTTCTACTCTGTCCTTTTATGATAACCCTTTTATTAGCCTTGTGTATCTACCTCGCAGACCTGAATAATATGTTGTGTAAATTTTTAACATTTTCGATTTATTTTTTACAAGATAGTTCGGTATGGCTTCTTGTTGCGGTAACCGCGGACCGATATCTAAGTGTGTGTCGGCCATATCTAGCAAAAAACATTTGTACGCCCAGAAATGCGCTTATAAGTATTTGCGCTATTTTCTCAGCCAGTCTTATCAAAAACTTTCATTTCTTTTTTACATTTGAGATCAGCGAGGAAGGCTGGTGCGATACTAATTCAGCCCACGAGAAATTTCAAGATAAAATTTGGCCGTTTCTTGATTTTTGCCTTTACGCTGCACTCCCGGTCTTAACCATGATCATATGCAACATTGGAATTATACGAAAACTTAAGGAGCTAGCATTAAAGCGATCTAAAATGCAAGGAAAAGTGAAATCATCGGATAAACAATCAATAACATTTATGCTTTTGTCTATAAATTTTACTTTTATTGTTTTAAGTTTTCCTAATTCGATTTATCTCGTTTTGCGCCGACCTGTTATAGTAAAGCATATCGAAAGCCTTAGCGGTATCGAACAAGAACGATATATTTCAGCAATAGTGTTACTAAAAGCAATTTTTGAGATAATGAATTATATAAATTTTGCTTCAAATTTTGCGCTTTATTGCGCAACAGGATCGCGATTCAGAAAGGAATTGAAAGCATTTTTTGCAACAAGGAGCCGCGATGTTCTATATAATATTGAAGGCACAGCCACCGATATGGGACACTCAATTACTAGAGAGCAGAGGACCATGTAAATAATCATAAAAGATCACAAAATAAACTTTCTAATTTTTTTGGAAATCTGTCATCTGGAATTAATATTTCATATTACACTAATGTATAGATAAATAGGCAGGACAAATGAGCCAAAAACGTCGCCCCGCGGTTTTTTTGAAAGCGTTTGCCTTAACTGGTTAACCCATTCATATTCTGAAACCTTGTAGAAAATCCTGATCCAAGTTTATGTTTTCGAAAGGGTGCCACACTGCCGCCATTGGCCAAATTCTTTTTGTTTTAAATTTCTAACTCTAAAAAGCCATTTTGTGTCCGCTGGAGGCCCCAAATACCGCCCCAAACTTCAATTTTTTAAAGATATGAGGGTTAACCGGTTTAGGCCCTCAATTTCTAAAAAATCCCGGGGGACTTTTGTTTGCATGTGATGTCCTGCCTATTTATATTAACCGATAATACATTTTTGTAATTGAATTGAAATGTCGAAAAGTTCTTGTCAAGCAAAGTTGATTCAGAAAAGTATCTGGTGAACATTTTATTCAAATTATTTGTTATGTTAGAGACATTTAAAAGCTATACCCAATACCAATTAATATAATTAAATGTGAATGCAATTTTGCTAATTATTTGGTAAAAAGATTTAACCTTACCTCAAAATCATCTAACTCACTCAAAAATTTGTTCCTTTCAACTTGCTCTGTTTCATGTAATGTAACGTCTCCATGCCTAAATAAATTGTACCAATTAATAAAATTGCATTATTGCACTATTTTTGGATATGAGTGTCTTTGGGGAGGCTTTTAGTATTAATTTTAACACTTTTAAGTAGGCTATTTGGTCCCCAAGTTAATCTTGGTGAATTTTTTGTTTGAGTGTTTTTGCTGGACTTGTATATGTCCATGCTTTGGTTGTACACCTCATTTACTATTCTTCTCCATTTTATTCTGTCTTGAGCAATTTCTTCTATTGATCTATTAATAGATCAATGCGGGTAAAAAGTGCCATAAATTAGTAATAGCATGGTTTTTTTGGGTGCCATAAGAGGCAGTAGTTCACGCGGGCTGCCGCTCTTCTTGCCCAAAATCCCATGCTATAACTCTAACTTATTACACCTTTAATATTTTGGGTCAAACATATATATAATACCTTACCAAGTTGCTAAATCTTCATAGTTTGTTGCATCATATAGAGTACCATACTGCTTCAAAGACCGGAGGCTTCCTGAAATGCACAGGATCCGGTAAATGAGAAAAAGGTAATAAAATGTACTATCAAGGTCTGAATGCCCTAAAACAGTTTATGGTCTGTTACAAGAAGCAAAAAATTCATATGACCTTACTGACTATCATCATGTCACACCGGTACCTTATTGAGAACATATTTTCAGGGTGGCCACCGTTTCATGATTTTCGTTTTCCCTGATTTCCAGAACTCTTCGCAAAACGTTCCCGGACCTTTTTAAAGGAATGCGTAATCAAAAACATTGATTAGCGGTATAATTTCATGATAACCGCAAAGATATTTTATGTGTAAATTGCATAACTGCGAAGAATTTTTATGCGTAAAGTGACAAATTTTCATTGCGGAAGCCCTGGAAGAATAAATATTCCCTGACTTTCTTTTTCATTTTTATGAAATACCCTGACCTTTCCATGACTTTTAAAGCATAAATTGAAATTCCCTGACTTTTTCCAGGTGAGTGGCCACCATGATTTTCAAATATGAGACACTTACCTTTCAAATCTAGAGACACTAAACGAGGAGTAAAAGTAACTTCTCCCTAGAAAACAAATTACGATAATTTAAATAATTACAATTACATGATCATGCTGAATTGTTGTTCATGATCTCAACCGTTATTTTTTTTTTAAAGTGACAACATACCAAAAGGTTTTTGCCCTCACGATACAGAATGTCGTGATTTATTTCTTTGGTACTTGAATCCTCAGGTTT
This sequence comes from Cephalothrix simula, assembly GCA_035591015.1. Classification (NCBI taxonomy): domain Eukaryota; kingdom Metazoa; phylum Nemertea; class Palaeonemertea; order Archinemertea; family Cephalotrichidae; genus Cephalothrix; species Cephalothrix simula. The sequence goes on from JAXIUW010206730.1 coordinate 5,150, forward strand.
ATACACAAATGATGATTCCTGAAAAAAAGTAAAAAAGGAACTTTTACGAGCAATAATGTAATGATTGCAAAGGAAGAACAACGGGAATACAGAAACCTGACTGGAGACCTTGCGATGCAATACAACTTATCATCTCACTGGAGTTCCATGTGCACTAAGGGAGAAAACTAGTTGAAGAAAGATTTTGGAGCACATTCTGCACAAAAAGTTAGATCAAGATCTCCTTTGCACTAAAATTGTTAACAGCTTTGATCAACATGAACAAATACCTTTTGATTTCCATACTTTAAAATTGAAGGTGTCAAACAACTTACATGTATGATGTTTAAAAGACAAATTAATATTCTGTCTAAAATAATAATAATAAATAAGTCCACATATGCTCTTAAAAGGGATATGACGTCATTCTAACGTTCAAAAAAATTGTTAAACATTTTTATTTCCTTGATAATGGAATTTAGATGAATTCCGAAACGTCGGGTTAATTAAATTATTCGAAATTTTTTAATTGTGGACTTATTTATTATTAACTTACATGTATGACTAACAAATAGAAGGTGTCAGATGTACAACTTGTGACTGACCTAAAGCTACATGTAAGGTGGCAGATCACTAATGTATTGAAATGAAACACACCATAAAATTTTGCTACTTATTCCTACTCTACCCACAATCAATTGCATACCAGTACTGTGCAAATTTAATTTTAAAAGGTTTCCAGTACAAAGGTTAAATCTTAACTCATACACTGGGAACATACATGAGCATTTAAAGTTTTCAAGGCATAACTGCAACGAACAGAAGTCGAACGATAAGTCCTCAATCAATAAGCTTATATCAGTATGACAATACTGTATTTGGTATTGGTATGTCTCATCATTGAGTAAGGCTAAAACTTTTGCAAAATAGTCAAGCCAAATATGTCATCGATCGCACGGGAAGCTTTCACAGAGAGTGCGATCACAATATCAATTCTTTATTCAGAGGTTAAAAGGTTACTGTGTCTCAGCTTAGGGCAAGGAGTGAAGAGTCAACTTCCCAGTCTAATGCAGCCATCAATGTAAAACATGACCCCCTTCCCCAAGTATCGACCGTACGTTGCCTGTTTTTAACTGAATTTACCAACCGTCTTCACCAGGTTATCACTGACGTCAGAACATCGTTCAACAGGTTTTCATAGTAAGAAGTTAAAATTCTATTCACCCAAGAGATTGACACCTTATCGACAATGGCAGCATAAGTAAGGTTTTTGACTTTTATACCTCTGCTGGGGGTGAACCCGGGAGCTCTAGGATTCAAGGCGAGAGTTCTTCCAATAGACCACCGAGCCAATCTAGCGGATATCGGTTGGAACTTGGCTATGACTATTAAAAACAAGAAAATTGTTAATATTCAAATGGATATTTTCACCATGACATCGAGGACATTTCACATCTTTAAATTTTGCCTTATCAACACCGTATCACAAGCAGTTTGGGATGTTTTGCCACTTTCAGAAAAATCGTTTACCACAACTTCACTGATTGACCTGACCCCTGGTCGATATGTGGGGAGGGGGGTCACGTTTTACATTGATGGCTGCATAAGCGATCACGCAAAAAGGCAAATGCACCAAACATATATATCAAGGTAAAATTTCATTAGTAATATTTTATCGATTCACTGTTTTAACAGCTTCAGTTATGGATGATGCCAAAGTATGTCGACAGGTGGAGTCTCTACTTTGGGAATCAAAATGCCTTACACCTGTTATCACTAGGCTAAACTTAGACTCTGAACTGCGTTTACATTTTATTTGACTAGTTATCACTGCACCATGCTCACTTAAAGTTTCTTTGTGACCTTGGGGGTGTAGTTGAGGTTGGTGCCCTGTGGCAGGTCATTATTTGAGGGTACCCGGTGGGTCGGACCCCCACAATATCAACTTCGGTTTTACACTGGATTTAAACGTTTAAGGCCGAGCTGAGCACGTTTTGGAAAATACATAATTTGAGTGCTAGCCAGTAGGGCCGCAATTTTAAAAAATTAATCACTATGTGATTGGAGTTCTGTACATTACACTAAAGAAGCTAAGCACGTTTTGGAAAATACATTTTTTGAGTGCTATGCTCCAGTAGTGCCGCAATTTTGAAAAAATTAATCAATATTTGATTGGAGTTATATACACTACACGAAAGAAGCGATATATTGAATGTGTCAGTACTGGATAGGTATGGAACATTTTTATGGAATAAGTGCCAGTTCTGCCACCACTGCCACAGTCACTATGCCACTTTTCCAATGCGAGGATAAAATAATTAGACTTTACTTTAATGTAGCTCGCAGTGAGCTTGCAACCGCACCAAACGCAAATCAAGGTAGAACAGGGGAAGCAAAGGCATATATCAAGGGAGAAGTGTATAGATATGGAGTATAATATGCGAGATTGCTGCAAGCTCACATACAGCATCGTCTTTACTCTTTGACCAATTTAGCCCATTTTGATACCCAAAGGTATTTCTCCTACCGTCAACAGACCTTTGGGATCAGCCTATGAATTCGCTGTTTATTTTACATCGGAAGTCTGCTGTGATTTCTGATTCGTCGAATATTCTACGTCACTATACTAATTTAAATCGGGAGTCATATATCCGAATGCAATATTCAAAAGCAACGTGATGCGATTCAATCGACTCGATTGCTTCGATTAAAAGTGCATGATTTTTATCTGGGTTCGGATTATTGATTTCTTTCCTAGATAACTTAAAAACAGCTTTAAAACATATTTAGAATTATCATTTCAATAATATTTTATTGAATTATAAACGATACATGCATCTAATTAATCATTTTTTTCGTATATAATTGATACAAAGGAAGATTGAGACCCCGAGAGCACTCGGCGGACCCAGGGATCGAACCCGTGCCCTTCAGATATTTAGATATTCATGTTAATAGCTTATTACCATTTTCAGCAAAAAAAGAAAAAAAAAAGGAATACCAAGTCCCTCTGGTTTATGGAGCGAACACTCTATCGATGTCACCACGGGGTGAGATGAGATAACCAACGATAGTATTTTATTAGTCACTTTGGGAATCAAAATGAATTTAGCCATGACTCTAGTCTAGTCTTTATCGCCACCAGTAGCTGTGCTGTAACATTAGTGTACTGTGTACATGGTGTTAGTCTGATAACCAGACTCTCTTACATTTTTGAGATGAAATAACAAATATGTCGACGTCGCCGGCTCAGAGTCAGGTTGTGGTGTAGTCACGTTTACTTTTTACGACGTGTTTAGTTTTACTCACTTGAATATTCCACCAATGTGACCCAACAAAATTTGAAAAATGTCCAAGTTGTAGTGTTACTATTTCTCTAGTTGATGACATTTTTTATTATGAAGTATCATGATTTCTATTAATGAAAAATTTAAAAAATTTACTGCAAGATCCGACATGCATGTTTTTCATGGGCGCCGCCATTTTCCGGAAGTGAACTGTAACGAAGCGTTTGATTGGACAAAAGACCATTGGGTAAGCTTACTGACTAAAATGCGAAAAAGTGCGGAATTCCGCAGCGGAAAAGTGTGAAAAAAGTGACTAAACGGCGGAAAAATACCATTTTCTTTCTTACATGATTGTTAGAATCCTAGAATAGGTTCTAAAGTATCGATTCTGGCAATTTTTTCCAGGAGGGTACTGATGCATGTTATCAGCTTCCGATAACCGATAAAAATATCTACAAAAAAATACATGTAAACTACCGTATTATTCGCTTCCGATAAGGGAAATAGCGTTTAATCGTATTCGATAAAAATTAGCTCAAGGTTAATTTAATCGATAACCGATACCGATAAAACGTAAAAGATCGATAACTGTTACCAAATCGATTGCAAAATTGTACGCACAATAGAATTCGACTTCGCTAGAAATATTTGGAACTATGGTTTCGCCAGACTATTATTCAATTTAGGGCCGCATATTTCACAATTCGATAATTTGATTTCGATAATTGACATTATTATTCTTTAATCGATAACCGCTTCCGATAAATCATGAAGATTAAGCTAACCGATTCCGGTAAAAAACAATTCCATACTGTCCCCAAGAATATTCGATAAGCGTTTCCGATAAGGGAAAATGGCAATGAAATTCGATTCCGATAAGGAAAAAATAGCAATTATTCGCTTCCGATAAACATGCATCAGTAGGCCTACCCTCTTCCAGGGCTAGCGATTAATGGTTCTAATTTTAGCAAACCTCAAAAATAAGGGTCCTTCTTTACTAAGAAGGGCCCTTCTTTGTTAAAAAGGGTCCTTCTTTAATAAAACAGGGCCCTAAGGGCCATTCTCTGTTGTCCAATCAATTCCATTCCTGTATACGTGACCTGCAAATCCAATGAAAGACTGTTCTTAAGTAGGGCCCTTTTTGACTAAGAAGGGCCCTTCTTAAGAAAGAAGGATCCGGTAAATATGAAATCAGAACCCTAAGATGCTGTAAATCGCGAATCGCGAGTCGCGAATTGACATGTCCGACTGAAAAGAAATCGGAAAGTCCAGCAGGCCGCGCCTGAGATGTTGTAGGCCTAAATCGCGAATCGCGAATTGACCCGACTCCGGTAAGCTTATATATGAAATCTGAAAATCCAGCTGGCCTAAGATGCTGTAAATCGCGAATCGCGAGTCGCGAATTGACACGTCCGACTGAAAATAAATCGGAAAATCCAGCAGGCCTGAGATGTTGTAAATTTGTAAGCGCACTGTCGCGAATCGCGAATTGACCATTTTTCCATTAATACACTGATGATCACTGATGATTCTTTCAGAAGAAATAGATAGGCGTAACAACGATACAGCTTCTTTCGTACGGTACTCCCCTCTAAAGAAATAGTAGAATCCAGCAGGTCTGGGATCTTTTTTTCGTATATAATTGATACAAAGGAAGATTGAGACCCCGAGAGCACGATCGGCGGACCCCCAGGCCGATCGAACCCAGCGCCCTTCAGATATTTAGAGACTGAAGGACTGCACGTTAGACCGCTCGGCTAGCACGACTCTACAAAAGGTTTCAATCTTCCAAGTTATTTGAACGGAACTCGGAATGTACCAATTTTAGATAATCAACACCAGAGGTCTTGTAAATCGCGAGTCGCGAATTGACATGTCCGACTGAAAAGAAATCGGAAAATCCAGCAGGCAGCTGAGATGTTGTAAATCGCGAACCGCAAATTGACCACTCCGGCAAATATGAAATCGGAAAATCCAGCAGGCCTGAGATACTGTAAAGTTGTAAGCGCTTGCATGCAAATTAATTCGCATGTTCCCAATTTGCAAGCGCGAATTAATTCGCGATTCGAGACTCGCGATTTACAAGATCCCAGGGCTGCTGGATTCTACGATTTCTTAGGCCAGCCGGAATTTCCGATTTCCTATTTGCCGGAGTGGTAAATTCGCGATTCGCGACTCGCGATTCGCGATTTACAGCATCTCAGGCCTGCTGGACTTTTCAATTTCTTTTCAGTCGGACATGTCAATTCGCGACTCGTGATTCGCGATTTACAACATCTCAGGTTAGCTGGATTTTCCGATTTCATATTATTTGCCGGTGTGGTCAATCGCGAATCGCGAATTAATTTGCGCTTGCGAATTAATTTGCAAGCACGAATTAATTCGCACTGTCGCGAATCGCGAATTGACCATTTTTCCATTAATACACCGATGATTCTTTCAGAAATAGGCGTAACAACAATACAGCTTCTTTCGTACGGTAGGCCTACTCCCCTGTGTCAAATCGCGAATTGAAAAGCTTTTCGTGAGCGCGAATTAATTCGCGCTGTGTAAATCCGCGAATCGCATGTTCCAAATTTGCAAGCGCGAATTAATTTGCAGGCGCGAATTAATTCGCAAGCGCGAATTAATTCACGATTCGCGACTCGCGATTTACAAGATCTCGCGGCTGCTGGATTCTCCGATTTCTTTTCAGTCGGACATGTCAATTCGCGATTCGCGATTTATAGCATCTTAGGCCAGCTGGATTTTCCGATTTCATATTTGCCG